>JAODAL010052196.1:0-26147 GCA_025379985.1 Phyllomedusa bahiana
CGAATTTTAGGCGCAGCCCCGCACTGCGCTTGGGTCCCCGCACGCGCCCCAACACTGAAAAGGCCGGTATAACGGCAGAAACGCGTTGGGTTTAGCGCCTTTTTTTTTTAAATAGTGTGGGGGTCATATACCCAAACTTTTTTAAAAAATAAAGACACTTTTTCAACTAAGCCAAAACCGGCTCTAGTTTTTTTTACATTCCACGTCGCCGGGTCCCCTTTTTTTACTTTTATAACATTTACTTTTTATAAAAATTTTCTATCCGCCCCCCTAAACCCCGGAATCCTTTGGGGACCAGGGGCAGCCTGACCGGGCTACGGCACCCAAAAAAGCCCCGCAAGCGCATATGAAGTTGTGCCTCATATTACGAGCGCAACCTCAGGGGTAAGCACATATACCTATTTTTAACAACCCCATTTTTTACCTATTCACTATTGTGCGCCCCCTTTGTCCCCCCCCTTTTTTCCCTTTTTTTGACCACACACGGCCAGCCGGGGGCGGATTTTTCCCTGCATTTATGACCGCACACCTGGGGCGCCGAATCTGGGCGCACCCCCGCACTGCGCCAAGCCCCCGCACTGCCCAACAACGGGCGGGGGGCATGGCGGATTTTACAGCAATGTATGAGCCGCCCCCCCCCAACATAAATAGGGCGCAGATTCCACCGGGAAACTGGCGAAAGGGCCGCCCGACCCGGGCGGACCCTACAATGTCCCCTTTTCTTTTGTATAGGGGATCCACTGGTTGTAATGTAATTATTAGTAAACAGCAATGCCCCCCTGCTCTCTGCTACCCCCTTCCCTCCCCCCCCTGCAGCCTGAAGAAAGAATGCGCCTCTAGCTTATCTTCTCTCCGACCCCAGAAGAGGGAAAATAAAACGCTAAGTTTGTGCACAATACAGTTCTCCCGGGATTACCCCAAAAAAGTTTCTGAAATACAGAGACGATATCAAGAACGTGCATGGAGGGGGAGTGATGACATCAAAGAGGTTTTTGTTTTTTTAAACTCAAAACAAAATGCCCCTTTTTTCAAGCTCAAAGGGGATATCAGCCTTTTAAATAAGAACTCACTTCTTGGAAAAAAACCCTTTAAGTTTTCATGTATCCTTTTTTTACTCTTATGGATGGTAATTCCAGCTTCTCCTCACTTGTGTTAGTATAAAAATTAACCTGAGCATTATATCTAATTGTCTTTAATGGGGTTCGGCGTTCGGTTCGCCGTTCAGCCCGAATTTCTCAAAAAGTGGCCGGGCCCCGCACAGCAGTACCAGCTGTACTGCCCTAAAAGCGGCCCTGTATCTGGCATCCACTAGTAAAGTTGATGCTTGTGGCCCATCCAGGGCCAAAGTGGACTTTATGGAAGATGATCAAGGAGAAAACCATTGTTGAAAGCAATCAACAGCCTAGTTAAAGACCAAAAAGAAGCATCAAAGAAAAAAACTTGTACACTATGGAGGTTGGGGGTTTTTTTTTGGGGTTGTTTTCTGCATCTGGGACATTTTTCTTTAATCTTCAGGGTACAATGAAATCTCAAGACTATCAAGGCATTCTGGAACACAATGTGCGGCCTGGTGTCAGAAAGCTTGGTCTGAGCCGCAGGTCATGGGTCCGTCAACAGGATAATGACCCAAAACACACACCTAAAAATATCCAAGAATGGCTAAGAGCAAAGCATTGGAAAAATCTGAAGTGACTTCTATGAGCCCTGATCTAAATCCTATGGAACATCTGTGAAAGGAGCTGAAACCTGCAGTCTAGAGAAGGTATCGTCACACCTGAGATAGCTGGAGCCGCTCACGAGGAGTGGGCCAAATGCTTGGAAGGGTACTAACAATATTATTCACATGTGTGTACATACTATATATGTATTAAAAACATATGCAGCACTCCCAACTTCAGTGAAAAAATGAATTCAAAAGTGGAGGAATCCATGACACTTACCTTTGAATGTAATGTACATATACACACAGGCCCTATAATTAACCGGGCAAAAGACTGGCCATACAATAAATCGGACACATGCCCGATCGGTTGCCAGGTTCTGGGCACCAGCTCGGAGCGTCTGGCGCGGGGGCTGGCGATTCATCCCGGTGGGCCCCAAGTACTGGAGCCAGCCTGTGGTGCAGCTACAGGGTTTGCAGCGGTCGCATAGACCCAGCGATGCAGAGATCATGGTTTGGGCAGAACAGCCAGGATCATCTGATCTTGGCTGTTCAGCCCCCTGGAGGCCACGGTGCAGGCGGCGCGATATGAAGTTGTCATTGCTCGGCAGCCTGTGCCCCTTATCTACCTATATTGGCTCCCCAAGCTCCCTATATGAGCTGTCTAGCTATGTATATTGGCTCCCTAGCTACCTATATGGGCTCCCTAGCTACATTTGGGTTACCTAGATACCTATGTGCGCTGCCTAGCTACCAGTATTTGCTACCTAGCTACCTGTGTGGGCTCCCTAGCTACCTATGGGCTGTCTATCTATCTAATTAATGGGGGGACAATATATACCTGCCTAATTACTTGGGGCAGCCCTGTCTACCTTCCTAATTACTAGGGGCGGCACTGTCTACCTCCCTATTTACTGGGGTGGCCCTGTCTACCTCCCTTATTACTGGGGGGAGGCCCTGTCTACCCACTTAATTAATGGGGGGCTGTATACTCACCTAACTACTGGAAGAGGTCCCGTCTACCTACCTAATTACATGACAAATCTCTCCTGCACTGTGTCAGGAAGAGGAGGAGCAGCAGACATGACACATCTCTCCTGCACTGTGTAAGGAGGGGGAGGAGCAGCAGACATGACAAATCTCTCCTGCACTGTGTATGGAGGGGAAGCAGACATACACACCTCTCCTGCACTGTGTAAGGAGGGGGAGGAGCAGCAGACATGACACATCTCTCCTGCTCTGTGTAATGAAGGGGAGGGGCAGCAGACATGACACATCTCTCCTGCACTGTGTATGGAGCGGGAGGAGCAGCAGACATGACACATTTCTCCTGCTCTGTGTAAGGAGGGGGAAGGGCAGAAGACATGACACATCTCTCCTGCACTGTGTATGGAGGGGGAGGAGCAGCAGACATGACACATCTCTCCTGCTCTGTGTATGGAGTGGGAGTCGCATATGACATGACACATCTCTCCTGCACTGTGTAAGGAGGGGGAAGGGCAGAAGACATGACACATCTCTCCTGCACTGTGTAAGAAGGGGGAGGGGCAGAAGACATGACAATAACTTTTATTCCTATTCTTATTTTTTAGCTCTCATATTATCCCTTCATTACATAATTTTATATCAACATTTATTATTCATATATATTCTTTTTCTATAGAATTTTTTTTGAATTATTTAGTTATTGGTATATTAGCATTATTATGTTATGTTTTATATTTTTCGCGTTTTTGCACATTTGTTGCTACAGCATATATTTAACTGTGTTAATGCTCTTAGCACTTTACCAACTGTGTGTAATTTTATTTTTTTTTTTTTTCATACAGCCTAAGTTGGAGACTCAACTAGGCTAACATTGATATGCTAATCACGTTTTAAAATTTGCACATTTGATGTTATAGCATACATTTAACTGTATCAATGTTCTCAGTAATTTACTAATTGTGTGTATCTTTTCTATTCAGCCCAAGTGGCAGACTCAACACGGCTGATTCTGATATGCTAATCATGACATATGCAGCCTCGTTTCAAAATTGAATGGTATATAAATCTGTCTTGTAGTTAACATTGTCACATCTGAGGAAGCTGGTGTTTATACCGGCGAAACGCGTAATGTTTATCTAATAAAATTTTCACAAGAAGATTTTCTACTTCTTGCTTTTCACTTTTTGCCAGCGCTCTAGTAATATGATCCCTACTCTATGAGCGGCATACACCGTCCATAGCTTTTTATTTGTTTCTCTGCCCTCGGCGTCCCACGTGGAGTCATTGGCGGGATCACTCCGGAGCTGCTTCTTTCCCGGGATTTCAACCACTGGATCGGTGCCATATATGTATAAGCGTGCTGTACCGTATTATAGTACAGCTAAAATAGTGAAGCACCGTACTATTTTCCAGCTGGCTGTATATTTTATTGTAGAATTCAACTGCGCTTTTGTCCATAGCCGTCTATTTGTACTCACGGATCACCACGGGGGGAAATTACTTTTCATTCTCAACATCTCTCCTGCACTGTGTATGGAGGGGGAGAGGCAGAAGACATGACACATCTCTCCTGCACTGTGTAAGGAGGGGGAAGGGCAGAAGACATGACACATCTCTCCTGCACTGTGTAAGGAGGGGGGCAGCAGACATGACACATCTGTCCTGCACTGTGTAAGGAGGGGGAAGGGCAGCAGACATGACATATCTGTCCTGCACTGTGTAAGGAGGGGAGGGGCAGCAGACAGACACATCTTTCCTGCACTGTGTATGGAGGAGGAGGAGCAGCAGATATGACACATCTCTCCTGCACTGTGTAAGGAGGGGCAGCAGACATGACACATCTCTCCTGCACTGTGTAAGGAGGGGCAGCAGACATGACACATCTCTCCTGCACTGTGTAAGGAGGAGGAGGGGCAGCAGACATGACACATCTCTCCTGCACTGTGTAAGGAGGAGGAGGGGCAGCAGACATGACACATCTCTCCTGCACTGTGTAAGGAGGGGGAGGGGCAGCAGACATGACACATCTCTCCTGCACTGTGTATGGAGGGGGAGGGGCAGCAGACATGACACATCTCTCCTGCACTGTGAATGGAGGAGGAGGGGAAGAAGACCTGACAAATCTCTCATGCGCTGAGGATGGAGGAGGAGGGCAGAAGACATAACACATCTCTCCTGCTCTGTGTAAGGAGGGGGAGGAGCAGCAGACATGACACATCTCTCCTGCACTGTGTATGGAGGGGGAGAGGCAGCAGACATGACACATCTCTCCTGCTCTGTGTAAGGAGGGGGAGGAGCAGCAGACATGACACATCTCTCACTGTCTGTAGTAGGGGGGGGAAGAGGCAGAAGACATGACACATTTCTCCTGCACTGTGTAAGGTGGGGAGGAGCAGCAGACATGACACATCTCTCCTGCACTGTGTATGGAGAGGGAGAGGCAGCAGATATGACACATCTCTCCTGCCTTGTGTAAGGAGGGTGAAGGGCAAAAGATATGACACATCTCTCCTGCACTGTGTAAGGAGGGGAGGGGCAGTAGACTTGACAACATCTCTCCTGCACTGTGTAAGGAGGGGGAGGGGCAGCAGACATGACACATCTCTCCTGCACTGTGTAAGGAGGGGGAGGAGCAGCAGACATGACACATCTCTCCTGCACTGTGTAAGGAGGGGGAGGAGCAGCAGACATGACACATCTCTCCTGCACTGTGTATGGAGGGGGAGGGGCAGCAGACATGACACATCTCTCCTGCACTGTGTAAGGAGGGGGAGGGGCAGCAGACATGACCCATCTCTCCTGCACTGTGTATGGACAGGCAGCAGACATGACACATCCCTCCTGCACTGTGTAAGGAGGTGGAGAGGAAGCAGACATGACACATCTCTCCTGAACTGTGTAAGGAGGGGGAGGAGCAGCAGACATGACACACCTCTCCTGCACTGTGTAAGGAGGGAGAAGGCCAGCAGACATGACACATCTCTCCTGCACTGTGTAAGGAGGTGGAGGGGCAGCAGACATGCTGCATCTCTCCTGCACTGTGTAAGGAGGGGGAGGGGCAGCAGACATGACACACCTCTCCTGCACTGTGTAAGGTGGGGGAGGGGCAGCAGACATGACACATCTCTCCTGCACTGTGTAAGGAGGGGGAGGGATGGAAGACATGACACATCTCTCCTGAACTGTGCAAGAAGAAGAAGGGGCAGCAGATATGACACATCTCTCCTGCACTGTGTATGGAGGGGGAGGGGCAGCAGACATGACACATCTCTCCTGCACTGTGTATAGACAGGCAGCAGACATGACACATCTCTCCTGCACTGTGTAAGGAGAGGGAGGGATGGAAGACATGTCACATCTCTCCTGAACTGTGCAAGGAGGAGAAGGGGCAGCAGACATGACTCATCTCTCCTGCACTGTATAAGTAGGTTGGGGCAGCAGACACAAGACATCTCTCCTGCCCTGTGCACGGCGGCGGGGGGCGGGGGGGGAGTTATGATTAAAATTGCCCTACATTCCTGTGAAGACTCATTCAGAATAATGAAATTGAGCTGCAATGCCGTGATCCGTGTACAAGTGTGCTGCTGTCTGTGGAAGAAAGAGGTCATGTTTTTCTAGCCCTGTAAAACCCCTTTAACTTTTAACTGTATTTTATATAGCAATTTCCACTCACATGATGCAAGTAATATGCAACACAATAAGCAATCAGAACATTTCACAATTATGTCCTTCATTTATAAGGTTGTAGTTTTTATTCTGCTACATCTGAACAGTGTCTTCAGATGAATATAATCCATCTACACTCACCGGCCACTTTATTAGGTACACCATGCTAGTAACGGGTTGGACCCCCTTTTGCCTTCAGAACTGCCTCAATTCTTCGTGGCATAGATTCCACAAGGTGTTGCAATGATGCTCAATTGGTACCAAGGGGCCCAAAGAGTGCCAAGAAAATATTCCCCACACCATGACACCACCACCACCAGCCTGAACCGTTGATACAAGGCAGGATGGATCCATGCTTTCATGTTGTTGAACGCCAAATTCGACCCTACCATTCCGAAATGTCGCAGCAGAAATCGAGACTCATCAGACCAGCAACGTTTTTCCAATCTTCTACTGGTCCAATTTCGATGAGCTTGGGCAAATTGGAGCCTCAGTTTCCTTTTCTTAGCTGAAAGGAGTGGCACCCGGTGTGGTCTTCTGCTGCTGTAGCCCATCTGCCTCAAAGTTCGCCGTACTGTGCATTCAGAGATGCTCTTCTGCCTACCTTGGTTGTAACGGGTGGCTATTTGAGTCACTGTTTCCTTTCTATCAGCTCGAACCAGTCTGCCCATTCTCCTTTGACCTCTGGCATCAACAAGGCATTTCCGCCCACGGGACTGCCGGTCACTGGATGTTTTTTTCTTTTTTTTTCGGACCATTCTCTGTAAACCCTAGAGATGGTTGTGGGTGAAGATCCCAGGAGATCAGCAGGTTCTGAAGTACTCAGACCAGCCCTTCTGGCACCAACAACATGCCCACGTTCAAAGGCACTCAAATCACCTTTCTTCCCCATACTGATGCTCGGTTTGAACTGCAGGAGATTGTCTTGACCATGTCTACATGCCTAAATGCACTGAGTTGCCGCCATGTGATTGGCTGATTAGAAATTAAGTGTTAACGAGCAGTTGGACAGGTGTACCTAATAAAGTGGCCGGTGAGTGTATTTCAATAATAATCACAGGAACATTTACATACACTTTTCACTGATTGCACCTGGCTTGGGTAAAGGAGCTGAGACATCCAGACATGCCTTACCATTCAATATACTGATATCCGTAGAGCATGATTGCAGTTTATGCCGAGTGTAACTTGCCTTAATAGACTGTGGAGTTGCCATAATTGTCACTAATTTCATAAAACCCACATGAGGATTGAGACAAAATAGTAGTCATTTACACTCGTGCAGGACGCATTTCTAGGGTCCTAAAACATCCGGTGTTCAAGCCTTCTGTGTTACGCTTTGCTCGGTAGGGCTCACAACATTTTTCACTCCACATCATGAACTGCAGTATGTAGTTATGGAGAAAAAAAATTTATGTTCCTGTCACTAATTTTACGCGTATTCCACGTAGATCCTGTCCATCACCTCGGCAGTCACTTTAATGAAAATCAGCACTGACAAATTTGCTTTTTCAAAAGGGCTCATCTATGTATGACAGGGGCTGCAGACATGACACCTCTCTCCTGCACTGTGTTAGGAGGGGGAGGGGAAGCAGACATGACACATCTCTCCTGCACTGTGTAAGGAGAGGGAGGAGCCGCAGATATGACACATCTCTCCTGCACTGGGTAAGAAGGGGTGGCAGACATGACACTTCTCTCCTGCACTGTGTAAGGAGAGGGAGGAGCCGCAGATATGACACATCTCTCCTGCACTGTGTAAGGAGGGGAGGGGCAGCAGACATGACACTGTTCTCCTGCACTGTGTAAGGAGGGGCAGGAGACATGACACATCTCTCCTGCACTGTGTAAGGAGGAGGAGGGGCAGCAGACATGACACATCTCTCCTGCACTGTGTAAGGAGGAGGAGGGGCAGCAGACATGACACATCTCTCCTGCACTGTGTAAGGAGGGGCAGCAGACATGACACATCTCTCCTGCACTGTGTAAGGAGGGGGAGGGGCAGCAGACATGACACATCTCTCCTGCACTGTGTAAGGAGGGGGAGGGGCAGCAGACATGACACATCTCTCCTGCACTGTGTAAGGAGGGGGATGGGGAGCAGACATGACACATCTTTCCTGCACTGTGTAAGTAGGAGGAGGGGCAGCAGACATGACACATCTCTCCTGCACTGTGTAAGGAGGGGGAGGGGCAGCAGACATGACACATCTCTCCTGCACTGTGTAAGGAGGGGGAGGAGCAGCAGACATGACACATCTCTCCTGCACTGTGTAAGAAGGAGGAGGGGCAGCAGACATGACACATCTCTCCTGTGCTGTGTAAGGAGGGGGAGGGGCAGCAGACATGGCACATCTCTCCTGCACTGTGAAAGGAGAAGGAGGAGCAGCAGACATGACACATCTCTCCTGCACTGTGTAAGGAGGGGGAGGGTCAGCAGACATGACACATCTCTCCTGCACTGTGTAGGGAGGGAGGAGAGGGGCAGCAGACATGAAACATCTCCCCTGCACTATGTAAGGAGGGAAGGATCAGCAGACATGACACATCTCTCCTGCACTGTGTAAGGAGGGGAGGGGCAGCAGACATGACACATCTCTCCTGCACTGTGTAAGGAGGTGGCGGAGCAGCAGACATGACACATCTCTCCTGCACTGTGTAAGGTGGGGAGGAGCAGCAGACATGACACATCTCTCCTGCACTGTGTAAGGAGGAGGAGGAGCAGCAGACATGACACATCTCCCCTGCACTGTGTAAGGAGGAGGGGCAGGAGACATGACACATCTCTCCTGCACTGTGTATGGAGGGGGAAGGGGCAGCAGACATGACACATCTCTCCTGCACTGTGTAAGGAAGGGGAGGGGCAGCAGACATGACAAATCTCTCCTGCACTGTGTAAGGAGGGACAGCAGACATGACACATTTCCCTTGCACTGTGTAGGGAACATTGCATTTGAATACTCCAGAAGCAGCTGTAGGTAGATGTAGCCTGCCAGAGGGTGCCCAGTGCAATTGCCTTTATCGTCTCCTGTTGGTTGAACTTGATGGATATACCATTTTTTTTTTTCATCTGTATAAACCATACAGGAAAATACCAGAAAATAATTCCATGTGATGAGCGCCCAAACGTGCTCTCTCCATCTATGCCATGCTCTTACCTGAGTTATCCATAACATAATACATGCTACTGCATACACATATTCTGGAAATCAACATTAGGTGTCTGGACAAATGTAGAAAAGTACAGGTTGCAATTTATCAAAAACTTAAAGGCAATAACCAGTGAACCAATTTGTTTTCACAAATGTTCCATCTCTTTAGCTGTAAACTGAGCAAAAAAATCTTACCAAGCTGGCAGTGTAGGCGTCGTGTAACGATAACAAAAATAATTTCGAACATTTCCTACCTGAATATTTTAAACACATTTATAAGTTTGTCCAGGTCTAATGTCTTACTCTAGTCAACAACAACTCTAATGTAATATTAGATAATAAAAAAACTCTTATCCTTTTAAGCTCATATTCTTTCCCTGAGGTGTCAGTATTACAGCAACTAGGATGCAATTCTAGTAGCAAAATTAAAATATTTTTACAGCAATGTTTTTTTGCAAATAGTCTTGAATAAAAACTCCTACTCTTTTGTGTATAAAGGGTGTACTTTCAATATGGGCACCCCAGGGGCGTTTTTAATGAATAAAAAGTATGTACAAAATTTAAAAAAGAAAACATACATTATTTCTTCACAGACTTACATCTGTTTAATGAAAGTAAAATCATGATACAGAAAACATTTCCTCCTAATAAGAAATGTGTGCCAAGAAAAGATTCTCTAGATTTTTACTTCACTTGCCTAAACCAGGCCTACGCAACATACACAGTAGCTACAGAATTCCAAGGGTCTCAATTAAAATATAGCTTTTTATGAATCACTTCATTTGTATCACTCTATCATGAGTGACTGTGGTGACGACATACACCACCATTATTTAGTGTCTCCTGAGGAACCCTGATCTGTATATCAGGGGGGAAACATATCAGCGATTCCATATCGACTTACATGTAGCTTGATATGTTTTGTGTGTAGGGTTTCATAGTATTTATATATAGGGTCAGTGCTGTCTGGGCCATCCTTTTTGGGGCGATTACTCCGTGGTCTATAGGGGCTAAGTGTAGGGTTTTAAAATAGGGAGATTCTACCTGTTACCCAATTATCTTCTCCAGCGGTCCCACTCCTGGGGAGTCAACTAACAGTGAGTTATTGCCCCTTGTGGTCTATAGGGGCTAAGTGCAGGGTTTTAAAATAGGGATAGTCTACCTGTTACCCATTTATCTTCTCCAGCGGTCCCACTCCTGGGGAATCAACTAACAGTGAGTTTTTGCCCATTGTGGCTTGATTCTCTGTACTCTGTTATTGACTATATATGTCTTTGATCTTTTAGGCTGACCTGATATACTATGTGTTATCAGTTTCCATAATATAAGACATCTACTGATGTGGGTTTATACTTATCAGCTTCTATTTTAGTGTTTTGGATCTCCACTTTTGGAAACTTTTTTTTAAGCTGTGATTCATTAAAATTTAGATTTTAACTGAGATGCATGACATTCTGTAGCTACTGTGATTCCATTTTTATGGGTCTGTAAATTATTCTACACAACCTACAGCCTGATAACGCATTGTAGGTGGCCCCTTGAGGATCCACAAAAGGGTGTGGCCCAGGTAAACCCTGCCCACCAAAAACGTTCCTGGGGGCTCGGAGGGATATCTGGCTCCCACTTCTTGCGTTGTTGTGCAGTTGTGGCCTAAATCATTCACACAATGGATGCCAAACACAGACAACACCATTTTATGACGCAGCAGAAATCAACCTTTGTCAGATTTGACAATATTTTGCCAGTCTTCAGCAGTCTAGTTTTGGTGACCCTGTGTCTACTGGGACCTCAGTTTCCTGACTTAGCTTAACAAGTCCAAGATGGGCCACTCTCTCCCAATGGTGACCGGCTATATTTTTCGGTTACTTAATACATACGTGTTTGAAAGTATCACACTTACTGGCACTTGTTTATTTATGCAATTTTTGTGTTTTTTCTGTGATATGTAGGATTTTATGTCATTTTCATATTAGAAAAATCAAGAAAAAAATATTTTAAAAAATGAAACCCGTCCCCCAGAATGTACTGTCATATTGTCCTGACAACCCCGGGCTTTTGGGCTCTGTCACCGCCATGATTTTTGAACGTAATACCTTTGTATTTTAATTCCCCATGGGAACTGATCCTTCTTTCCCTTATTTTAAAAAAATTTTGGGCCAATGCCCGGGCCAGGAATCCTCCGCACTCTTTAAAATTAACCGCCCCTTTGATTATAGTCTTTTTCCCTATCGGGTTTTTGTGTTCTTTCCACCAACACCTTGGGTCGTGTTCTCTGGGGTTTCCCCATTTAAAGGGATCTCATACAAGGGTTGCTTTTTAAAATTAAAGATCTTCAAAAAAAAGTCACTTTTTAATATAGCCATTAACAGGTCCTATCTATTCTAATATCCCCCTGTATGGCTGCATCACTCCCCAGGGTTTACCTGTTTTTACTCCCGATAGGCGCCAGCACTGGCGCTATAGTAAGACCGGCTTTTACTGCACCAGTAAAGCCCGTAAACAAAGCCCCTGAATTCAAAGGAATCCAAGAAAACAGGACTAAAGTAAGAAAAATCAAAGTAAGAACAACCCCCTTTTGGATCCTTAACCAGGCACCTGTGCCTGCTATATGGTTTCCTTTCCCTATAGTTCGTCTGTATTCTCATTTGACTTTCTGTGCTCTCTGACTCTTGCTTGGTTCCTGGTTATTCTTTTGTCTCACGTTTTTGTACCATGCTGCCCGTTTGTTGCTGACCTTGCCTGCCTGACTTCTCATGTTTGTTCCGTGTTTGTTTGTCTCCGTCTGTGTTCCACTTACTCAGAGCAGTCATCAGTAGTGATGAGCGATTGTGTCAACTATCGTTATCGAGTTGATAGTCGATATCGGCAATTATCATGCCGATAGTCGATAACAGATTATCGCCAACGACCATTAAAGTCATGGAAGGAACAACACTCTTTCTTTTTTTTTTTTAAAACTATTTTTTTAAAATTTTTTCCAAACAATACATGAACAGTTTTTTGATTAAAAAAATTATTTGTACACATATTCATTTAAGGAAATCGCCCCCCGGGAAAGGGGCCTTTTTAATATTAAGTCCTTTTAGCCCCTTTTGAAATCCATAAAATCCGAGACCCCCGTAAACCCAGAGTTCTCAATCAAAAAGACGAACAACTCATCTCTCAAACATTTGTCAAAACCTTCCGTACTCGCCGGAAAAGGGGGATAAGAATAAGTGTATTCTCACTAAGTACTTTAACAGAACATAGAAACTTTTCATATAAAAAAAACAAACATTAAACTTGGTATGTATCAGGGATGCTGGTTCTCGGGCCCAAAAGCGAGTAGATCAAAAAAACTGATCACAAGAGGGGTCCCTGTCTCCCCTTTCCCTTTAGGTCAGGAACTGACCCACGAAAAAAAAAAAAAAAAAACCTACCCCAAAAAGCAGGGGTAATGAACGAGTGAGGGTCTCAGCCCGCAGGCTGGGCCCGGGGAGCCCCATATAAGCTGGAGATAAAAAAGGGGCCCCTGGGAAGAGAGGAAGGGAGAGGGGAGGGGTCCCTAACAATGTCCGGGAGTGTCACTTTCGGGCGCTGGTCCGCAGAATTTCCAGAGTCCCCAATGTGCCCGCTAAGGGCTTCTCTAGATTACCATCCCGTGTAGAGCTGATCTGTTCTCACTATTTGTTTAATTTACAGAATGTGAGTATAATGTGAAATAACATAAAGGGGGTTTCCATTTTCTAAAGGAAACTTCCAGGTGATTGTCTTTCTTTGTTTCTCTCGATTTTTCTATCCTATCCGCGGTTAAGTATTTTTTCATGCTCTCAATTAACAAATGACACTGGGGGGGTGTGAGGCTTTCAGACCCAAGTACAGAAGGAGGCATCATTTTGCTACTAATATCCAATAGTTAATAGTGCATCCAGTCCTCCCTTGGTGGGGAGCGAGAGGGTCAACGTGGGCTTTCATCTTCAGGGGGTCTAGTATAATGAAATATTAAAAGTTCGGGTCTTTATACGTAGCCTAACTCTCCATCGGTCCGCATAACATAGGCCAAAAATAAGTCCCAGAAGTCTTGAACTTGAGAGCATCCCATACCCCCATGCCACATATTCGAGAGGGGGTCTGACAACTTGGGGCCAAGCCTGGTAGCCTATCTTGAACCTGTCTTGACAGATGGGCGGATGTTGAAGCCTAATAGGCATTGTGTATAATTTTTTAATTGGGTTCCCTCCGATTGCTCGACAATAGCGGGCCTTACGTAGTCTCTTCAAACCTAGCCAAGATTTTTTCAGATAGTTCGGGTCATTTCTGCCGTCTCTCCCACCTCCTAAAGAGGTCTTTAAAACCTTTTCCGATACCAAATCCCAGCTTCTGATGGTCCCGTTATAATGGTTGAGAGGGATAAAGGAGGACTTTAGCAATGGCACAGGGCAACAAATCTGTTGGGGGGAAACATTCCTCTGTGTGTTGCGAAGTTTAGACTGCAGAATGATAGGATCCTGCATTGCCGGGATAGACTGAATAAAGGTGGGAGGGAGAAATCCTCCCGTATTATCCGTCGGGAAAGCCAGCGTTTCCTCCTGGAGGTGCATCATTGCCCGGCGTGACATATCTCTCAAACCTCTTCCAGTGTCTGAACATGGGATTTTCTTGACCTTGGGGGAATTCTGGGTGGTCCCAGAGGGGCAGTCCCTTGGACATCATGAAGGAAAGACCCATCATTTTGCGGAGCTGTCTCCACGCCGCCGCTGTGTCCCGAAGGAGGATGGATGGATGATTTAAGTGGGGATCGCAAGTATAGAAAAACCATGCATGTAGGAAAGGGAGTAGAAGGTGCCCAAGGGTTGCAGTAATATTCTGCTTCCAATTTAAAATGGAGTAAGCCGACTGGTCTCTCCCATCCAATCCCAGAGATGGCGGGCAGGGATGCCAGTTTATAGTAGCGTATATTAGGACAATTAAGTCCCTCCCTTATTGTTCACTGGAGGCACAGTTCTGAAGCGATATACGCGGTCTCCTACCCGCACCAAATAAAACGGGAGAAGGACGCTGTATCATCTTTCTAACATCCTGGTGACATGTATATAGCAGGGGGAGATGTTTGAGGGATAGAGCAGATACGGGAACAGTCACCAAATTTAATTGCATGGCACTGCCCGAGAAGACAGAGGCAGCCCATTGCCCATCCATGATTCAAATGTTCCGTTGATACAAGTGTTTTATCAAGGAGGGTATTTAAAGTGTAAATGGTCCCGGGGGTCCTCCCAAATTTGATCCCCAGGTAGATGATAAATTTGCTAGCGGGGGTTAGATTAAGTCCCAGGGCGTCCCAAACCCTTCCAGGGAGAGGGTATCCTAAGCTCCAGTAACCGCCTCTTTGAGGGGTTAACTTTGTAGCCGTGACAAAAAACTTCGCATATTTCTCTAGGAAGGAAAAAACATCCCGGTAGGGTGTGTCAAAGGGTTCGAGAGGAACAGGCAGGACAGGTCAAACTGCAAGACAGGGGCTAGGCGTCTATACCGAGGTCTTTCCAACCCCTGATCCCCTTCTGTAAAACGATCAGATCCTCTAAAAAACAAACCCGCGCCAGAGGTTCTCCAGGCTATATCACATAAGGAAGGGGAAAGGGGGCATCCCTGGCGGGTCCTTTTGCCGCAAGGTCGAAGGGAACGAGACAGAAATGCGCTGGGGGTATATACTTGCGGTGTGGGCGCGAGAGTAAATTGCAGAGATGCAAGGTTCTAAAACGAACCCCTAAATCCACATCCTGGTCGAGAACCATCCCAGAGCCACCCCCACCGGACATTGTCCAAATGCTTTTTCAGCAATCTATCGCAACTATGACATTAGTCCGGGGGGGATGACGCATCCTGAGCTGCCTCCAGCAACTGATCCACCTTTCACAGGTTTCCCACTGAAGCAACGTCCCTTGATAAATCCCTTTTGGGATGGGCCAATAAGGGATGACAGAAAATTAGCCATTCTGTCAGCCATGATTTTGAGAGTAAATTTAGAGATAATCCACATCAATCAATGAGATTGGTCTAAATGAGCCGGAGGAGAAGGAGTCCTTTCCCTTTTTGGAATGACTTTAATGAACGCGTTCCAGGATTCCGGTCTGACACAAGCGTTTGCATAAGATGTCGTTAAAGTGAGCATGAAGGACTGGAGTGAGGGGCTCCAAATCAGTTTGAAAAATTCTTTCTCCCGGTGAACCCATCTGGTCCCGGGGCTTTATTGGATGATAACCCTTCTAATGGCTGCCTGGATTTCTTCTCCAGAAAATCTCAGCATTCAAAATCGCCAGCTCGATCAGTGTCAGGCAAGGGGATAGACAAGGAATCCAGGAATGTCCTACCCTCCTCCTCCACTACAGGATTAGAGTCTAGAATAATTGTTCATAAAAGGTTTTGAGTATGTCATTAACCTGGTGAGGATCAAAGTTGTATGCCCATAGGGGTCTTATGAAGGTACATAATGTAGAAGGTTTGGTAAGTACCTTATTAAGGAGTAGCGAATCTAGCCAAAACCTCGACCATGCTATGTTCCCAATACCTGAACAGGGTAGACTGAGGAAGGAGTCGCTGAACTTCTGTCCCTTCTGTCGAGCCATATGTCAATATCTCGTCCTAGGCACGATTCCCTCATTCCGCCTGTGTGCGCGAGCGCGAAGTATTCTCCTGGAGAAAGGATCGGTAGGCTATTTTCACTCTCTCAGATGCCTCGCTGTAAACTCTCTTTCTAGTTTGCGTCTGTACGCTAGGAAAAAAAACCCCAAAAAAAAAAGGCTATAATTCTAAAACCCCGGAGTACAGATTTAGTCAGTGGCCCAAAACAAGGAGGCGTTCGCGGAATGCTCCGCCATATGTAGCCGCAAATTCTAGCCGACCAACCCCGGATCCAGATCAGCAAAGGCCTCTGTTTTCGCTAGGAAGGACAGGGAAGCGCCAGATAAAGCTCTGATCCCTTGGGGATAGGTGTCTGCCATCCTCTAAAAGACCAGTGAGTGAGTCATGATCACCCATGTCTAAAATTTCAGCCAATATGACCCTGTCTGCAAAGAGATTGGGAGAACAAATATATAGTCCAGTCTAGACCACGATTTGTGGGGGGGAGAAAAGAAAAGAGTAACTCCCATGCCATCCGGATTGATGTTCTTCTCCATCCATCGACCAGTCCGATATTCCAGGAAGGTTCTTAAGGATCTGGTCCCCCTGATCTAGATGTCTCCTGGGTAACTCTGAAGAGAGCCTGGGGGCCTTTTTCCTATCTAGAGTCTATCTAAAACAAGAATTCATGTCACCCTCCCCATCAGTTGTGTGGTGGTGCAATCGAGATCTGAAGCCGTCTGGTCCAGGTCAGTAAAAAAAGGGGTGCTCTGGCATTCGGGCCATACACATTGTACAGACTGCGGGCGTGTACGATTGCAATCTATAGTGCAAATGGGATAGTCTACTTCTCCCTTCCCCGCTGATCAGCCTCAAGAGAAGATTAGTGTGAAAGGAAAAGTTTTTATGGATTATGTATAACACTCCATCTTTAGTTACCTCCACTCGCAGGGGAATCCAAACACATGAACCACCCCATACTTCACCATTCGTAAAAAATCTTCCCTTTTGAAATGTTCCTCCTGAAGGAAACCACATCTGGTCGCACAGCTAGCATTGTGAGTGATCAAACTGAGTATTTTAGCTTCGCTTATGTCTGGGAGAGGCGAAGCCCTTTTCGCATTTATTCCACGAGATAATTCTCATTTGGGGTTGGTAAAGAAAAATTTTTTTGTGCGGGATATGACCTTCTGGTCAGGGATCCCGTTGAAAGGACTTAAGGGTTAAGGGCTTCCCGGTGGGCAGACAGGTGAAACCCAGTGATAATTAGTACCAAGAAGAAATAAACAAATGCAACATACAAAACATCAAGGACATATAATATAAAAACACGCAAAGAGGTATTCCCTTACCAATCTAAAAAAAAAAAACCTCTCCTATTGCCTGTTGACTTCGACCTTTTTCTGGCGCGTCGGCACTCGCTCCCACAAAGGAATCAAGAGATCTAGCCATTCCACATATCCAGCCAGCCCTCGCACCATGAGAAAGGGGCAGTCCACAGCTCCAAATTCACGCGTGGTGTAATGAGAAATTAGTGTGATATAATACATTTGGAGGAAGAGAATCTTTCTAGGCAAACAATCGAAAGCAGCGCCGCTACACCCCCCCATTATAATGAAGGGCTTCATCTAGCTAGTAGCCTTCTGATGCTAGCAAATTCAAATTTCTAAACATATAGCAATTTAATACAATTAAACCATCATTCAGCGTATTTTAAACAGTAGGTTCTCACTTGGCCATACTGCGAGAAAAGGTAGACCCTAAGTGAGTGTCCGGACGCTGTTTAGAGACTTCTGTGGTAAAGTCTTCAAAAAGCAAAGATTTTCTGTGGCCTCTGAGGAGCAAGCGGGGATCTAGTCTCCTATAAAGCACGTAAAGATGTCCACTTGTTCGTTATAATCCCAGGATATTTCGTCTATAGAAGTGCGAGGCCTCTGTCCTTGTCTGATGTTTATTTGGCGACTGTCTGCTCTCGGCAAGTGTCTGGGCTTATGCGATGTGCTCTTTCACCCTGCCAGCTCTTTTCTATGCCCAGGGCTTGTGGAAGCCTCGTTTTTGAAAGAGATTTTGGAGTTCTGGACTGTTTGATCAGTTCTGGGAGCCCCACAAGCCTTAAATTTGCTCCTCTGAGCGATTCTCAAGGTCTCTAATCTCTCATGATAAATGCGCGATTGGGATCTTGTGGTAAATGAGCAGCTTGTTTGTAAAGAGTCATTCCTCCGACTCAGCTCTGAACCCCGCTGCACCAGCTCTTGCAATGCGTGCCCCCTTGAACCTGAATGTCCTGCTGTATTTTGTTGAGGGAACGCTTGCAGTCTTGGACGCTCTAGCGTTCACGGAGATCAGGGGCTCATGTGTCTAGCCACCTCTCAGTGCTCAAGCGTTATTATAATAATTCCCTATAGCAGGGTGACCTGTTGTTTTCAGTGCCCCGGTGTCGGCATTGAGTCCCAGGAATCGGAGAGCAGCTCACCATCTTCTGGGATTCAGAGCGCACGGGATGCCATCTTAGCTTCCCCTCGTGGTGTGCGGGATGTGGAGAGGATGGACTCTTGTGGCCGCACAGAGATATCTCTCCCATGGCCGGTAACAGGCCGTCGCCTCGGTAACTTCTCCTCTCGGTCCGAGCAGGTCACGCGGTAAAGCGCTAATTGCCGGGATTAGGTGCGGGGTGGCGGAGAGCTCTTATCGCTCACAGCCGCACGCCAGCGCCGGAACCAGAAGTCCACAGCTTCATTCTTACACCCAAACAGGGCTGGAGAAGCTGGAATTAACATTCACAAAAGGAAATTGAATATGTGCTACATCTTAGGCAAGACAATTAGGCAACAAGAGTCACAGAAAAAAAGTCACAGACTATTCACTATCCCTGTCCTGTACCACAGCATGAACCCTTAAACCTGCATGACCTACAAATTAAAAAGTGGCCAGAAGGCGTATTATTTGAACCATCATTTTACTTGAACTGACATTGACTATCCCTACCTGGACCGCAGCAATACCCTTAAACCTGTTGACCCACAGATTAAAAAGTGATGGTAAAAGGAGTCTTTTGAACCACATTTTTAGTTTAACAAGATATTGAACTATAACCCAAGTCCTGTACGCAGCATGACCCTTAAATCTACATGACCACATATTAAAAAGTGCCTGAAAAAAGGAGCTTTGACCCACCATATTAAGTTGGAAGGTGGGACATTGACTATACCTTCCTGGACCACAGCATTCTGGTTTGCATAAACCACTGAAGAACAGATTGGCGACGCTGTTCGTTTAACTGAAATTCACAGGGCACACCTACCCAGCGATGACAGCCTGACGGTCCTGCAACCGACATCCGCTGGCATGCGTGTTGTGGCCAGCACAGGAGGGAGCACCTATTCTCGTACCTCTACTACCTCCATGTCCTACACCCCTCTTTGCTCCGTATACCAACCTGGCAGTTCACTCCATGTTCAAAATGGATAAAAATGTAAAGAGTAAGGAAGGAGTTTTTGACAGTCCCTCTTATTGAAAGATGGGCAAACACAAGCTATTCTTTAAGAATCCCTCTAATTTCCAACAAGCCAACTAGGATTAAAAACTAATTGTTTTCTATCAAATATCTGTGAAATGCGGGTCTGGTTGGAAAGAACCGTAACACAAAATCACAACATTGTTCTTCCTTGCAGTCCCTGAGATGTTAATAACTGCCAGTAGGACTATCAATTGATAGTTTTCAACATAACTAGTCGTACAATGCAAGCGATCTACAGCGCCGAAACTGAGACGCACTGACTGAAATAGAAGTTATTAAAAAGTTATATGAATTAACAGAGATGAGGCGGTTTGTCAGCCTACTGACTACAGGTGTAATATACTAATATAAATATTATAAAACAATATGCGAGAACTGAGCTCTTTGGGCGGTAAACAGACGCACCGGACTAGCAATAAGAGTATTTTAAATATTATATGGATTAATATGGCAGCCTTCGCACCACTGACTACAGGTGTAATTTACTATCAAATATATATAACACAATACGTGTACAATTGAGCTCTTTGCGGCAAACAGACGCACGGACTGCAATAAGAGTATTTAAATATTATATGGATTAATATGGCAGCCTTCGCACCACTGACAACAGGGTAATTTAACTATCAAATATATATAACACAATACGCGTACAATTGAGCTCTTTGCGCCAAACAGACGCACGGACTTCAATAAAACTATTTAAAAGTTATAGGGATTAGTTATGCCGGTTTTTGGGAACACTGATTGCAGTAGAACTGAAAAACAGCGACACTTTCACCTTCTAATCAAGTCCTGTTGCTGGCAAAAAAAGTGGTAAAAAACAATGCTTTTTCAATTCAAGATCACAGAACACACTGAGCTGCAAAATATCTCCCTCCCTTTCAAAAGCCTCTCCTGCTCCGCACCCCCCACCCCCCACAGCTACACACACCAGTAGATATCATTAAAACTTTCTGTAACTAAATAAGAAGTGCAATTTTCTAATCTAACTCTATTCTAAGCTGTAGGTAGGTGGAAGGTTTCTTGAATTAAAAGAGACTATCTCTCAGAGGCTGTTTAGAACAGCTATTGGTTTAAACGCAGACAACACGTCCTGCTGTGAGTGTGGCATAGACAAAATAAGCTCAAACAGGGAAAATGCCAGCATAGATAAAACGAGGTCACAATGATTTTTGGCAGCCAATGAATCCATACACCGCAAAGTGGTGACGT
This sequence comes from Phyllomedusa bahiana, assembly GCA_025379985.1. Taxonomy (NCBI): domain Eukaryota; kingdom Metazoa; phylum Chordata; class Amphibia; order Anura; family Hylidae; genus Phyllomedusa; species Phyllomedusa bahiana. The sequence goes on from JAODAL010052196.1 coordinate 20,795, forward strand.
TGTACATCCACCCGCCCTCCCCCCCTCTATTCTCGGAGCACCTGATTGACTGGCCGCCAAAATTGACAGGAAACTCTGAAAATGGGTGCGATAGTAATAAGCGATGAGCTTGCTGTAAAGTGATTGTCAGCCTAAACTATCGCATGATCTGGAAGAGCATATTCGCGATAAGCCTAAAAACGCGTGGCTGCAATGTTCAACTTTGGCGATAATATCGCTCAAATCTATTCAGGTCAGTCTACTAGTTGGTGGCCGACCTGGTAAGGAGTTGGGTTCCCCAAAAGGCAGGGACAGAAGTTGGGACCAGTGTCAGGGCCTCACTCGTCTGTGTCTCTGTGTGTGCCCTGACAGTCCCTTACTGTAGCCTATTTGGACTGTATTTTCTCTATTTCCCGGTGGTACACGCTTTCTGTGCGGGACACAATAGCATGGCACATCTGGTCATTATAGAATTAGGATTTAAACATTACTACAAGCTCTTGTCAACCCACCTGACTGGAAAAGACTACTAGCTTTCACGGACAACCTGAGACCTTCAGTTTTTTGGTGAGTAATGTTTAGAGGTGCTTAATGGGTCTTAAAGAGTAATCATGTTTCAGAACTTGGTGACCATTAGTGTTTCTTGAATGGGGCCCTGCTCATTGCGACACAGGACTGGACTGGACTTAGGATATTTTAAACCCCAATTCCTTCTTTAATCTATCCATAATAGTCATCCTAAGCGATGCAACAATTCCATTGCAGACTAACATATAGGCCGACATCTCCACTATCCTTATTTCTGGTTACCATAATTTTGGGCCTATGGGAAGTAGTCGGAAGTAATGTCAAACATTAGACTGGTAGTTAGGCCGCAATGGAAACATTGCGTTGCCAGATTGGTATGTTAAAAATGTATTCTCACCACATTGATTAGCTATAAATTTGTAGGCAAAGATAAATAAAGACTATTACAAAATACATTGCTGTTTTCATTTTGCTTCGTTTCACAGTTTGAGCAGTTGTAATCTCCTGCTTGTGTACACAAGCTTCCCTAGGTTACCTGCTACTTTTCTCTTCTCTGCTTTAGCAGCCCTGACTGGCATGATCGGGATGGTAAAGTTGTTCCCTGCTGTGTCTTATTAGCAGGAGAGAAGCTTGTTTACATTTCCTACTGGCAAACTTTAATTCTTAAGACTGCGTCTACACAGCAAATGTCAAAATGGCATTTTCCGATGGCATTTTGACATTGCTGGGCCATGGTTTTTGGTACGGTTTTGCGCAAAAACAGGTGTCAGTTTTCGGATTTGCCATCGGCCCTGTAAATTGAATGTATAGGAATCCGATGGAATCCTACGGAAAAGACAACATGTTGCATATTCCGCTGGTAACTGATGGTAAAAATCTGTGCTGTGTAGACTACAGCACAGATTTTTTTTATTGCTGTCTATGTAGGACAGGGTATCGTCGGATTTTTGCTGGGTTCAAAATACCGAGTCCGCTGAAAATCTGATGGAAAACTTGTGCTGTGTAGACTTATCCTTAAGGCTCAGAAGCCTTCTGCCAAACTGTTCAAATCCTTCTTTTAGCAATGTCCCTCTAGCCTTATGTCCTGTTATTTAAACCCTTCTACTATCGATTTCCTTCAAACAGGATCAACTAAGAATAGCAGAGCTGAAATGTCAGTCACTGCTGTAGAACCGCCCACAGCTTAAATAAGAAGTGGAGCCTGAAGCTGGTTGTGAAGAGCAGGCCTTAGAGCCTGGTTGGGATGGTGATGTCACTACCTGCTCTGTCTTATCTGCAGCACAGGAGCTTGTTTATGTTTCTTACTTACCAACTAACCCTTTAGAGCTCTGTAGCCTTCAACCCTGCTGTTAAGAGCTCTCCATCACCAATGTCCCTATTACAGGTTCAACTAGGATTGGCAGAGCTGAAATGTCAGTCACTACTGTAAAACCATCCACAGCTTAGACAGGAAGTGGGAGCCTGAAGCTGGCTGTGAAGAGCAGGCTTTAGAGCCCTGCACCCTCTTTACTTACCAAACACAGGATTTTTTAAAAGATTCTTATTACCAAAAAACCCAAAAGCCTTACCCCTTAAACCCGCTTTTTAAAAACCCCCCATCACCAGTCCCCTCAAACAGCGAGCTAGAATACAACTGAAATGTCAGTCACTGTTGCAGAACCACCCACAACCTAATGTGGGGGCTTAGCTAGCTTTTAAACAATTGTGAAAAACAGATTGGGAAAACCCCTTAAACCACGACATGTTTTTAAAAAAAAACCTTAACCCTAACGTAGGGACAATTTTGGTAATTAAATCCAAGAATTGATTAGAGCTGACCCAAACTAAAGCCCTCAGATTCGGTAAATTTTTTTCCCATAACCTTTCAATTATTAAAAATTTGTTACATGGCTTAATTGGGGGCGTACGTTGGGCCCCACAATTACGCCGGGGGTCTTCGGGAGCGCACTGATCGGCGTGAAAATCCTCCCCCATAACATGCATTACTGGGTGCCGCAAATAAAAACAGTCAATTACGCAATTAAAAAAATTTGGGGCACCCCTTTTAATCTTAATCTTTTTTCAAATATTTGGGTGTTTGCAACACCATTTCAATTAAAATTTACTAAAAACGATGGCACAGTAATTTTTTCCGGGTTTGGGAAATGAGGTTTATTTACTAACAAAAATGTGCAATATGCAAAAAACCCAAAATTTTTTGACTGGTAAAAAAAATTTGGTCCCCTTATCATTTTATTATTTTGAATACTCCAACTACTTTTTACTGACTTTTTGAAACCAACTTGGGTTTTTAACCTCACGACTTGAACTTCATAGCCAGGGGTACCAATATGAGAAAAAGGGATTTAAGGTGGCCAATTGCAAGTTTTTTTTCCTATTTTAAAATCCTGTGAAGAGTGGCTCATGGGGTCCAAAAAAACTCTCAAAAACTGAAAAAAAATTTTTCAACATAGTTTTTTCACGGGAAGGTACAAAAAGTTGCTAGAGATTAAAAATGTCAGTTTCCCCCTGTGAGGAAAATAGTAAGGAAATGGAAACCACAGGGGCAGTCTTGTTAAGCCCAGAAGGGCAGGCCAAAAAAAATATCAGAAAGGCAGAGAAAAATGGGGAAACATCAAGGACAACCACAGACCACCTCCAAAACTGCACATCACTTGCTCAGATGGTGCACGGCATCGGCAACAAACAGCACATTTTGCACAAGGAGAACTGTATGGAGAGTGATGCAAAGAAGCATTTTCTAAAAGCACGCCACAAACAAGTCGCCGAGGTTGAAAAAGCACATTTGGACAAGCCATTTCATTGGAAGAAGTCCTTGGATAAAATGAAACAAGATTGAATTTTTGGTCATCAAAAAGGGGCGTTATCAGGGCTTCCCAAAAACCAGCATTCCAAAAAAAACACTTGCCCCCTGAAAAATTTTTGGTGAAGGTTCCATCAGCTTTGGGGCTGTGTGGCCAATCCGGCCCCCGGGAATCGTTAAAGTTGGGGGTCGCATGGTTTCCCAACTCAGTTCAGAAAATTCTCAGAAAAAATGTACAAAATCATGATGAATTTGAATTACCCGGGATGGTATTTCCAAAACAAGACCCCAACACAGCTCCCAAATCTACCCGGGCATTCTCAGAGGAACAATTACAATTTCTGGAAGGGCCACCCCAGTCCCCAACCTAATAAAATGAACATCTTGGATACTTTGAAGGGGGCTGCCCAGCCGGCCCCCAAAAAACTTAACTGAACTTGAATTTTTTGTAAGAAATGGTCAAAAAAACTTTCATCCAGGACCAGGAACTGATTAAAAGCTACAGGAAGCGACTAGGGGCTGTTTTTTTGCAAAAGGAGGATCTACAAATATTAAATGTCACTTTTCTTTGGGGGTCCCAACTTTTGCACCGGAAAATTTTTTGGTTTAAAGCAATTGCACATTTGTGTTTACAATAAACCTCTTTTCAATCGGAAATATTCGGGGTCCATCATTATTAGATATCTCAAATTGAAATGGCTGTTGCAAACCCCCAAAATATTTAAAACAAAAATGATTAAGATTAATGGGGGCCCAAATTTTTTTCAAAAACTTACTCCCCGCGGGCAATACGATCGATGTACAAGCGGGGAAGGAGGCACACCATATTCCTATAAAAACGTAAATTTACCGAATGTTTGGGGGCATTCCGTTTGTATTAGAGCCAGTACGCTTTAAAATGCGGGGAAAAAATGCGGCCCAAAAAAGGCCTGAACTTTCCCCCGTATTTTGGGCTTTTCACACAAACTTTGAAACAAATTGAAACACAACAAAAGTTATGCTCTATATTCTTCTTTTTGGGACTATTCTATGGTTATTTGGTTCTGTGAAGTATCTTGACAGATCCTCTAAGACTAATTGTGTTGTAACAGTGATTTCCAAATTTTTACAATGAAATTTAAAAGGGCATCCATTCTGCTTCCCAATTCCGGGGTTTTTCCCTTCGAACATCATTAGTTCCTCCAAATCTGAGATAAACATAAAAAAATTTTCCTTTTTAAAAAATCATTTTCTGAATAAATGGGGCAAATTGGATATAATACAAATCAATTTTCTCTTGGCTCATTGATGTTTGCTTGAGATAAGAAGAACGTAGCTGCTGTCTTCCCGAATTAGCGCCTCTTATATATTGGCTGTGAGCGATACTGCAACACAGCCCCATTGAAGTGAGACTAAAGTGCAAAACTAAACACAGTTGGGTTGTGTCGGCTACTGCGCCTCAGGCTTCATTGAAGTTAAAGGGAATTACTGTAACTGTAAGGGTCTGTCCACACGGTAGGGCCTTCTTGGGCGGGGGCTTACAACATTTTGTTTTTTTTGGAAAACCCCAAAATCCTACAAGAAGCCATCCCCATAACTTTAAAAGAAAATCCGTTCTGTAGTCTACACTGAACGGATTTTCAGTCGCGGGTATTCCTAAAAGTTTGGAGCATGCACAATCTTCCACTTGGTTTTTGGTCAGAAAGTGAGCAAATTCAATGGTTATAGGGGATGGGCAAATCTACAAATCACGAACAGAACCATCCTACAAAACCTTTGCAGGACGATAAAATACCATCCGGATTCTTAAACAGAATCCGACAGGCATCTTACATATGCCATGTGAACTTATCCTAATATCTCACTCAACCTAGAAGAAAGCAGCTATGTTATAATAACCTTATGAGTCATAGCTTTGTCAAGTAATTAAAATGTGCATTGAGCAAATACATAAAGGGTTGTTTTAACCATGCATTTTTAAAGGCAAATTTTTTAATTATTCCACACAGCTTATTTTGTGAATTTCCCCTTCTGGGACCTGTACCTATGTTGGAAGGGCTCCGA
>JAODAL010052197.1:0-26147 GCA_025379985.1 Phyllomedusa bahiana
AAACCCCAGGAACAGGGGGAGCACATCGGACGGAACACGGAGGAACAGGAGACCAACACACGGCGGAGGCCAGGAGTCAGATGACCAAGACACTGGACCCAGATCTCAGGGGTTAAAGGCTCCAAACAGCCAGACCTGAGATGCTGGCAGGAGCTCAAGATGGGAAGCAGCTGGACACAGCAAAGACTGCAATGAACTGACCCAGAGTAGAGACAAGAACTTCCCCTTATAGCCAGAGGTCAGGGGTGAAGAGGGGAAGGTGCACAGGAAAGGAAAATATAAATAGGCAGGAAAACTGCCGCGCGCACCCCCCTTAGGAGGCAAAAGTGCACAGACAGGACCCAGGAAGCAACAAAACTGGACAGGACAGGACAGGCGAGTAAATAGCAGAACACAGGCTGCTGGGACCCCTGCACAGGGAGCCCCAGCAGAGACATGGCAGGCAAAGGGAAAGGGCCCACGGTCCAAGGCAGGACCGCGGATGAACCGTGACAGTACCCCCCCTCAAAGCCCCTCCTCCCCTCCAAATCACAGAATGGATTCACATAGGCCAGGGACCGCAACTTTACGGGGGCAACCCCAAAACCAAGTACAGGCTGTATAATAGCCATATAGGGAAAAAACCCAGAAAGGAGGTGCATGGGAGGAACAAGGGCGGGGCAATAGGCAAAATGGGAGGGGAACCCAGGGGCGGGCAGTAAGCCCCAGGGGACCCGAAGGCTCAGGGCGGGACGTAAGCCACGGGGATCAGAAGGCTCAGGGGGGGCCGTAAGCCACGGGGGCTAGAAGGTCAGGGGACCGTAAGCCACGGGGACCAGAAGGCTCAGGGCGGGGACCGTAAGCCACGGGGACTCAGAAAGGCTCAGGGGGGGACCGTAAGCCCCGGGGGCTTCAGAAGGTCAGGGCGGGGACCGTAAAGCCACGGGGACTAGAAGGCTCAGGCGGGGGACCGTAAAGCCACGGGGACTCAGAAGGTCCAGGGCGGGACCGTAAGCCAACGGGGACTCAGAAGGTCAGGGCGGGACCGTAAGCCAGGGGACTCAGAAGGCTCAGGGCGGGACCGTAAGCCAAGGGGGAAAAGTAAGGCTTCTGGGCTGGGAAACCTAAACCAGGCCAGAAGGGTCGGGCGGGACCGGTTAAGCCAACTAGAACTCGGGCGGGCCGAAACCAGGGAAAATAAAAGGGTCAGGCGGGACCATAAACAGGAGGACCAAAGGCTCAGGGCGGACCTAGCAGGGGACCAAAGTGTGCTCTGGGCGGGACATGAGGGTAGGCCAAACGTAAACTCTGGGCGGGGCCATGAGCTAGGCCAAAGTAAGCTCTGGGTGGACCTGAGCTAGGCCAAACGTAAGCTCTGGGCTGGACCATGAGCTAGGCCAAAACGTAAGCTCTGGGCTGGACCATGAGCTAGGCAACGTAAGTCTGGGCTGGACCATGAGCTAGGCCAAACGTAAGCTCTGGGCTGGACCCTGAGCTAGGCCAAACGTAAGCTCTTGGGCTGGACCATGAGCTGGGCCCCAAACGTAAGCTCTGGGCTGGACCATGAGCTTAGGCCAAAACGTAAGCTCTGGGGCTGGACCATGAGCTAGGCCAAACGTAAGCTCTGGGCTGGCCCATGAGCTAGGCAAACGTAAGTTCTGGGGGGGACCATGAGCTTAGGCCAATACGTAAGTTTCTGGGCTGGCCCAATGAGCTAGGCAAACTTTAAGCTCTGGGCTGGACCATGAGCTAGGCCACGGGTGCGGGACACTCTAGACGAGGGAAGGGTCACCCGGCGGGATCCAGGGTTTCAGTTCATACTGTAACGGTGCGCGGCCCGGATGGACGTAGCCGAGGCGCCGACCGCAGACATCCGGGTGTGGATCCTCTGTGATCACCGCAGGCGAGGTGGTAGCTGGAGGACCACGCCAGGGAGTGGAGTTTTAAGGGGCCCCTGGTCTTCCCCAGAGCCGCGCAAAGCGGGATGGATTGGCTGCGGGACCCCAGGTCACTACCCCTGACGGGGGCTACCTGCGGTGACGCCGGGGTCAAGACAGGAATCAGGCGGTGGAGTACAGGAAACACAGGAAACATGTACAGCAGGATACAGGAGGGTTAAACGTAAACATAGCACCACAGGATACGGCAGGAACTGGACGGGTAAAAAAACATCAGGTACAGACCAGGGAAACACGGCCCAGGAACAGGAGAGCACATACAGGACAGGAACACGGCAGGATACAGGAGACACAGACACGACGGACGACACGGGACGGCCAGGAGTCAGATGACCAAGACACTGGACCAGCATTCAGGGGTTAAGGCTCAAAAAGCAGGACCTGAGATGCTGGCAGGAGCTCAAGATGGGAAGGGAGCTGGACACAGCAAAAGACCTGAATGAACTGACCCAGAGTAGAGACAAGAAACTTCCATCTTATAGCCAGGGAAGGTCAGGAGTGAAGAGGAAGTGACAGAACAGGAAACACTTATTAAATAGGAGGAAAGCGTGCCGGCGCGCCACGCTTAGGAGGCACAGTGCACAGGACAGGACCCAGGAATGCAACAAGGACTGGTAACAGGGACAGGCAAGTACATAGCAGAACACAGGCTGCTGGACCTGCACAGGGAGCCCCTGGCAGTGAATGGCAGGGCTGGACAGGCCGACGGTCCAAGGCAGGGACTGCGGCATGAACCGTGACAGAGATCACTGTGTCTCGATCACTTAAAATGGCAACTGCAAGCCTGGTGAAGGTTTCCATCACTGCCATGATTTTTGTTTTACTGCTTCCTGCTCAGACAGGAAGTAGTAAAACTGCCACCCTAGGGGGACTTAATGTTAAAGTTAAAAAAAAAAAAGTTGTAAAAAATCTATATTAAAATTCAAATCACCCGACTTTTGCCATTTTACAAATAAAAAAATTAAAAAGTTACACGTTTGCTATCGCTGCATCCAAAAATGTCGGATCTATTAAAGTATAACATGTAATCCCGTATGCTGACAAAAGATAGAAAAATTTGAAATGCCAAAATTGCATTTTTCACATCCCCTAAAAACTGGAATAAAATTGATCAAAAAAGTCACATCCAAACTGGTACCAATATAAAGCACACTTCAGCCCACAAAAAATGCATCCTCAATCAAGTTTGTAGGTGTTAGTTCAAAAAAGTTGTTGGATGCAGAAAATAGTGGCGCAGCAAAAATCTGAAAAATAGAAAAATGTTTACTTTTTTTACGGTACCAAAACAGAAAGAAAACTGTACATGTTTGTTATTGCCGGATTCATATCAACCTGTAGACTACAGAGAACACATCATTTACACCAGAGAGTGAATGGTGTAAAAAAACCAAAAAAAAAACCGCAATCATTGTGCAAGTACGTTTTTTTCACATTTTGCTTGAATTTAGAATTTTTTGGGTAGTTTCCCAGTATAATCTTTGGTACAGTTAATTACACCATTAGAAAGTACATAGTTAAATAAAAGCCCTCATATATAGATGTAAAATAAAAAAATTATGGCTCATGGAAGGTGAGGAGGAAAAAACAAACATGACAACCAAAAAAACGCAAGTTCCTTAAGGGATTTAAGAGTTCAATTACATTGAGCCACTGATCTCACACTGCCATCATACCAACAGAGGTGCCCCCCAAGAAAATTCAGTTCAGTCCAGCCTGGCCCAAAGTGGTTCTGGGCATTAACCCCTTCCCGCAATTAGAGGTACCCATATGTCCTAACGGGAAGTGCATTTCTACAAATGGACGTATGGGTACACGCGAGCCCCGCACGATCGTGACATGGGACCAGCATTATATTACCGCTGGCCTCATGCTGCATCACCCACGGCTGGTGTTCAACCCCTTAGCTCCAATGATCAATTAAGATCGTCGGAGCTAAGTCGCAGGCAGGAGGAGTGAGCTCCTGCTGCCTGCTCCCGTCACGATCTCCTACCAGACAGCGATCTCCTACCAGGCGGCCTTGGGAAGTGAAAGTCACTTCCCGGGTCGTCTGCGACGTCACCATGCCCACAATGCATTGTGGGCATTGTGATTGGCAGTTGCAATGGAGACCAGTGTACAGCAGAAATGCTGTATGCAGGTCTCCCTTGCAAGAGCGATCTGAAGATTGCTGTTACAAATACCCTATGGGGAAAAGTGAAAAAAGTGTAAAAAAGTAAAAAGAAGTGAAACACAAACACCAAAAAATAAAATGAAAACATGTACACCGCCCTTTTCCCCTTTACAAACGCCAATCATCCCAAAAAAGATCAAAAATAAATAAAGTACCCATATTTGCCCTATAAATATGTCCTGTTAATTAACCCGTACGGTGAACGCTGTTAAAAAAACAACAAAAAAATTAAAGAATTGCGATTTTTGTTCATCCCGCAGCACATAAAATGGAACAAAAAGTGATCAAAAACTTATATAAACGCCAAAGTTGTACCAATTAAAATGTCAGTTCATCCCGCAAAAAAAAAAAGTCCTTACACGTCTCTGTATATGGAAAAATAAAAAAGTTATGGCTCTCAGAATGCATAAAAATTTTTTTACACAATAAAAACACTTTTTTTTTTTTTTTAAAGTGCTTCAACATAAAAAAAAACTATATAAATTGGGTATCACTGTAATCGTCTCCACTCACAAGTAAAACTAACTTGTCACGGATACTGCACGGTGACCGCTATTAAAAATAAAAATAAAAAACACTGCTAGGATTGCAGTATTTTCTTCACCCTGCCTTCCAAAAAACGGATTTAAAAGTGATCATAAAGTCTTGTCCCCCAAAAAAATAATACCAATAAAAACGTCACCTCATTCTGCAAAAAAAAAAAGTCCCTACACAGCTCCATAAACAGAAAAATAAAAAAGTTATTACTCTCAGACTATGGTGATGCACAAAGGTGTTTTCCTTTTCAAATAAAAGTGTTTTTATTGTGTAAAAGCAGTAAAACATTAAATATAAAAAATTTGGTATCGCTGTAATTGTATCAACCTGCTGAGTAAAACTAGCATGTCATTTATACCGCACAGTGACCGCTGTAAAAAATAAAAATAAAAAACACTACCAGGACTGCTGTATTTTGTTCAAAATGCCTCACAAAAATCTTAGTAAAAAGTGATCAAAGCATCACATGCACCCCGTAATGGTACCAATAAAAACATCAACTCACCTTGTAAAACATAAGCCCAAAATCAGCCCGTATACAAGAAATTAAAAAAGTTATGGCTGTCGGAATAGGACAACATAAAAACGCAACTTTTTATAAACTCATTTCTATTGTGTAAAAGTAATAAAACATAAAAAACTATATGAAATTTATATCATTGTAATTGTACCGAACCACATAGTAAATTTATCCCGTCATTTATCCCGTATGGTGAATACTGTAAAAATGAAGCCCAAAAACAATGGCGGAACTGCGTTTTTTCCCCCCATTTTCATGGTCAAATGCTAAAAAAAAGACTACGGAACACCTGTGCGCCCAAAATGCAAAATACACCCCTAGATGAGATCCCTGTGGGGGGTTGAATCCAAAATGGGGCAACTTCTATAAGGTTTCACCTGTTCTAGTACTTTGGGGGCTTTGCAGATGCGACATGGGCCCACCAAAATCTGTGCTCTAAAATCCATAATAACAAATAATACACCCTGTCATGCGCCCAAACAGCAGTTTACCCCCACATGCAGGATGCTTTTTTTCCAGGATTCCTTGTAAAAATTAAACATTTTCAGCTAAAATTGCAGATTATTAGAAAAAATATTTTTTTTATTTTCAGAGCCGAACGCTAAAAAAATTTGTGAAACACCTGTGGGTCGATATACTCACTGCACCTCTAGATATATTCCTTAAGGGACGTAGTTTCCAATATGGGGTCTTTTTAGGGGAGTTTATTAGGTTTTGGCATCTTAGGGTGTCCGCAAACCTGAAGTGGCACCTAAATAAAATTGTAATGAAAATGAGACCCCAATGTCCAGTAGGTGCTCCTCCTATTCTGAGGCTTGTGGTTGAGCCAAATAGCACACTAGGGCCACATATGGAATATCTCTGAAAACGTCAGAATCTGAGGAATCGATATTAAGCTGCATGTCCATGATCACATCTACTATGTTCCAGTGAATAATGAATTGCCTTAATTTCTGTGAAATATCTAAAGGGTCAACAAACTTCGTAAATGCTTTTTTAAATACTTTAAGGGGTCTAGTTTCTTAGATGGGGTCATTTATGGGGGTATATAACTACGGCCCCCCTAAAAGCCATCAGAACGGGACGGGTCCCAAAAAAAAAATCTATTTGCTAATTTTCTTAAAAATGTAAAAAAAATTACTACTATTTTTCAAGCCCCTTAATGGGAAAAAAAAAACATTTAAAAAATAAATCCCAACCTACAGAAGAAAATTTTGTAGAAGCTATTAAAATTTTTTGAGTAAATAACATCTGTTTTAACGCAGAAATTTTTTGAACTTTGAAAATTGCTAATTTTTGCAGATTTTCATGATATTTTGCTATTTTTCAAAAAATAAACAAGGACTTTTTGGACCAAAAGTTTACAACAAAAAAGCCAATGTGCCGAAAAACAATTTTTGAATCACTTTGATAGGTAAAATGTCAAAAATTATTCTCAAAAAAAGGGGACACTCAGATTTTTTAAAACCCGGGGTCTGTCAGGAAGGCCAAAACTGGCTCCGGGTAAGGGGTTAAAAAGACACCCAGGGGAGTTGTTCTATTGTTGGATATACACTCACCCGGCCCCTTATTAGGTACACCTTCCAAATGCTCGTTAACACTTAATTTTTTAATCGCCCCAATCACATGGCGGCAACTCATTTCATTTTTTGGGTGTAACAGGGGCAAGACATCTCCCTGCATTCAAACCCCAGCACAGATGGGGGGAAAAAGGTGATTTGAGGGCCTTTTTTAAGTGGCATGGTTGTTGGGGGCCAGAAGGGCTGGTCTGAGTATTTTTAGAAACTGCTGATCTCCTGGGGTTTTCACGCCAACCATCCTAGGGTTTACAGAGAAAGGTCCGAAAAAGAAAAAAACACCCTGAGCAGCGTCCTGTGGGCGGAAAAGCCTTTTTTTTGCCGAGGTCAAAGGAGAATGGGCAGACTGGTTCGAGCGATAGAAAGGAACAGGAAACCCCAAAAACCACCCTTACCAAGGGAGGCAGAAGAGATCTCTGAACCACAGTACGGCGAACTTGAGCAATGGGCTACAGCAGCAGAAACCAACCGGTGCCACTCCTTTCAGCTAAGAACAGGAAAAAAAGGGGTCCAATTTGCCCAAGCTCATCAAATTGGACAGTAGAAGATTGGAAAAACGTTGCCTTTGGTCTGATGGTCTCGATTCTGCTGGAAAATTCGAGGTAGGGTCAGAATATTCCTTCAACAACATGAAAACATGCATCCATCCTGCCTGTATCAACGGTTTTAGGCTGGGGTGGGGGGTCATGGTGGGGGTTTTTTTCTTGGCACTCTTTGGGCCCCTTGGGACCAATTGAGCATCGTTGTAACACCTTTTTGGAATCATGCCCGAAGAATTGAGGCAGTTCTGAAGGCAAAAGGGGTTCCAACCCGTTACTAGCATGGTGTACCTAATAAAGTGGCCGGTGAGTGTATGTTTGTATGAGTTTATTATTGATTGCAGGAGACACAAATAAATGTGAGTCTAAGGGTGCTTTCACACAGTGCGTTTTTGATGCGTTATTTGTGCACAAATGTATAGCATTAATTGCTGTGTCTTTCTGCACAAAAAACACATCCGAAAAACGCATCAAAAAATGCACCAAAAACGTGGCTGTGTGTGGGATTAAAAGTCTCCCATTTTTCCAGATTGGGAAGGGGCTGTTGTTCACGTTTAAATTTAATCAAGTGTGTGTATAGTTTGGACATAAGACCCCATGGGCCCTGGGATTTAAATATCCCAGTTAGTGGAAAATGGGAAATTACTACTTTAGAGGGGGAAAACTGAGAGGTAACAGCATGTCTCAATTGGAGGCATTGGTAAAATAAAGTGTGAGGGACCCCGTACTGTGACTGAAAAAATTCTAAAGATTTAAATAAATAATCTTTGACCACTTGCCCAAAAAGGTACAAAAAGTTCATCTCAATACTTTGTTATATATCCTTTGTTGGCAATGACAGAGGTCAAATGTTTTCTGCAAGTTTTCACAAGGTTGGCACACACTGTTGCTGGTATGTTGGCCCATTCCTCCATGCAGATCTCCTCCAGAGCAGTGATGTTTTGGGGCTGTCGCTGGGCAATACGTACTTTCAACTCCCTCCAAAGGTTTTCTAATGGGTTAAGATCAGGATACTGGCTAGACCACTCCAGGACCTTGAAATGCTTCTTATGAAGCCACTTCTTCATTTCCCTGGCGGTGTGCTTGTGATCATTGTCATGCTGAAAGACCCAGCCACGTTTCATCTTCAATACACTTGCTGATGGAAGGAGGTTTGCACTCAAAATCTCACGACCCATGGCCCCATGAATTCTTTCATGTACACGGATCAGTAGTCCTGGTCCTTATGCAGAGAAACAGCTGGTTTTCGACCGTTTTTTCAGGCGGTTTGCGGTTTTGCAAAACCGGGCGAAAAATTAGCACAATGGTGCTTTATGGAAAGTCCCCACTGCACGGGTTTTCCGCCCGCGGGCCGCTCAGAAACCATTGAGCATGTTCATTCTTCCGTCCGGTTTCCAGACGGAATATGAACACCTCAATGGGAGGGGGTAGGGCTGCTCTCCGCTCATCGCAGAGAAAAGCCATCCCCCGCCGCGGCCGTGAAGACGGCCACAAAACCGGACAGATACCGGCCAGATAAACCGACCGGTATTTGTCCCTTGCAGTGTGAACGCACTCTATGTACCTAGGAACAATTACCAGGGAATGTTGCACCATATACAGGCATTTCAGAAGCACCATCATCTTGATCAAAGTTATCCTTAATGCTACAGACAAGGGATGAGAGCTCAAAATCTTGCATCTCACTGTCGGTAAGGTGCTTTGTAGTGGGACCATGCTGCAATCCTGCTACATAGTCGCCGAGGGCTGGCTGCTATTTGCAGCTGACACCCGTCAGTAACAGCACAGCGATTGTGGGGGCATAATCTAAATGAATGAGAAACAATGCCACGCATCGTTTCTCACTGTGATCAGATACCAGAACATTCCAATACCCTTAGAAGAAAAGGCCACTCAATAGAATCAAAGGTCTTGGTTACATTCAAAGATGCTAACGCCCAATTTTCCCATCCCCTCTGTTTAATTTGCACTACTACCTGCACCCTATGTATGTTTCCTGAGGTGCTCTTCCCTGGCATAAAACCTGATTGGTTCAGGTGAATTCATTCAAGCATCACAGAAATAACCGAGTAGCTAAAATCCTGGTCAGGATTTTATAATCTATAAAATAAGGAAATGGGCCGGTATGACCCACATTCCTCTGTATCCTTCTTAGGCTTCAATAGGATTACTATAGTAGCTTCATAAAATGAAGAGAAAAGAATAAATTTTTGAAACAATTTGCCCTCGGCTAAGGTTTTCATTATATCCTTAATTTTCCCAAGAAAGTGTGCATTTGAGGAAACCCTTTAATTTGGTTTTTAAATGCCACCAAGATATCTCTCCAGCTACTCATTAGAAGAGATGTACTGTGACTGGTACAAATGATGCATAGAATCTGTAAAATCTGTCTCTAATGCTATCCGTACTTGACAGAATTTAGTCCATTTCGAACTTAACCCGTATAATGTTGGATGAGCGCATTATGGCACCAATGGGCCCAAAGACGCACATTTTACCTTGCTCAAAAAAATTTCTGTTTTGTGAAAAATGCTTCACAAGTTCTTTTCAAAACATGTGTTAGTTTGGACCTTCCTTCTGTTCCATATTTTTCACAGTAACTTCTAATACACACGAAAAATATCTGAAAGTATGTTTTCTTAATATCTTCTTATAATTTATTAAATCATGTGTATCCATAATCACTTATTTCCTTTCTTTAAATATTTCTGCTTACAAAATTTGTTATAAAAACCTGGGCAGGGAATAGTATCCAGAGTTTTTCAGTCCATTTTTTTTACAATGTCCTTTTTGTAGATCATGCTCCTGCAAAGGAAATAATGTGGTTATGGATAAATATGTAATGTAATACAATGTAAGATGATATTAAGAAAACGTACTTTCCGATTTTTTTCGTGTGTAGAAATAAATTACTATGAAAGATATGGAACAGAAGGAAGGCCCAAACTAACACATGTTTTGAAAAAAACTTGTAAAGAATTTTATATTATGGTTGATTTATATATACAATGGGGAGAATAAGTATTTGAGACACTGGCGATTTTGCAAGTTTTTCCACCTACAAAAGAATGGAGAGCTCTGTAATTCTGTATCATAGGTACACTTCATCTGTGAGAGACAGAATCTAAAAAAAAAAGTCCAGAAAATCAAATTGTATGATTTTTAAATAATTAATTTGCATTTTATTGCATGAAATAAGTGTAACGCAGGAGTGGATTCGTGGCCCAAACGCAACGATGATAGCAAGCCACGCCGGGAAAGGGAGTCAAGTGCCCCCGGTATTCACCAGAGCCGGCCGAAAACGGAATGGATTGCGGCGCGTGGGGCTACCAGGCTTACCCCTGACGTGATGGCTTGCGATGGGGGCCCGGGGGTACAGGGGGGTACAAAGACGAAATCAAGGTTAGTGGGGGACAGGCAGAAGGTCAGGGCAGGTGGCAGAGGTTCGTGGTAAAGAGACAGGCAACGGTCGGGGCAGGCGGCAAATAGGCAAGGTCAGGAAAACGTAACAGGCGGACGGTACAGGGGGTAATCAGGACAGAATCAAACACTAAAAACGCCGGTAAGCACACCAACAAACTGGCAAGAGTGTTGGGGGCGTATACCTTATATAGGACCACGGCCGTCAATAACCCAATTAACGGCGCGCGGCCCCCTTTAAACCCATCCAGCCACGCGCCCCCCGCCCCTTTAAAGCAACGGATACGCGCGCGGGCGGTTGTCAGAGTCGGACACGGGACGGGGGACCGGTGAGACAGGGTTTCCCCCCGGCAGAAGGACCACGGCTCGAGCACCGCGGAAAACCGGACCCCGTAACGCAGTGACGGGCCCCCCCCCCCCCCTTAGCCTCCCCCTCTTCCTTTGGAATTTGAGAGGAATCGGGGACAGTTTGGCCTCAGGTTCCATGAATGCGCCCCCGGCCCGAAGCCCTTCCAGTCAATAAGGAAAACCGTTTTTCCCCCTACCGTCTTCCCCAGACCTCCTTGACCTAAAAGATTTATCAGTATTAGCAACAGGAGAAGGCAGACAGATCTACGGGAGAAATTTTTTAGCACCCCCCGGCTTGAGGAGGGACACGTGAAACGCTTGGGGATAGTAGAGTCGGGGGCAAAGGAGCTTAAGGAGAGGGGGTTTCAGTCGCCAAGTACCACAAAAGGGCCCAAGTACTTGGGACCCAACTTTACTGGGCACCTTAAAACAGTTTGTATTTCGGGAAAACCCAAAAACCCCCTATCGCCAGGCTCAAATAGGGGGGGGGGCCTCATACCTGCAGCCTAGCTTGGTGCGGGCAGAAGCTGTAGCGGGCCTGTCGTGTAGTTGCCAGAGAGCCTTATGTCCTTTATTTTGGGCATCCACGGAGGGACAAGAGACAGGTAGCTAGGGGGAAAGGGTGGGGGGGATTAACCCAAAGACAAAAAAAAGGGGGGGAGGCCCCAGCGGATTTGACTCAAAAGGGTTTAAAAGGAAAAACTCAGCCCGGGAGAGAAGATCGGCCCATTATTTTTAGGTGGACCAAAGTGTATTGCCGCAAGTAGTACCCAACACCGGGTTTAAACCCCTTTTTAAACCTGCCCTGAGTTTGAGGGGGTATGCAGATGAAAAACCCAGCTGAATTTCAACTACAGCACGACCCGCCAAAATCAGCAAAAACTGGACTCCCTGTCAAGACAATATGCAAAGGAGACCGTGAAACGGAAAATATGATGGAAAAAATTTTGGGGCCACTGGGGGGCGAGGGAAACCCAAGGCAGTGGGAAAAAGGGAGCCATTTTGGAGAAACGATTGGTCCCCACCCAGTGACCGGTTTCCGATAGGGCGGGAGATCTTTTACAAATCCATGGCGACAGGTCCGGGGGTTTTTTTCCGGCACGGGGAGGGGCACAGGGGCCCGCGGGTTTGAGGCGAGGAAACCTTATTTTGGGGCACAGGAGGAGCAGGCCAGCACAAAGTCCCGCTCTTGAGCAAGGGGGGGCCACCAGTAATAACGGGAGACCACTGAAGAACTTATGGACCCGGGATCCCACAGTTCGGGAAAATTCCCCCCCCGGGATCTACCCCGCAAGGCGGGCACACAAGTCTTCCCGGGGGCAATGGTTAAAGATCCATGGGGGAAAGCCCAACGACCGTTCGGAAGGACTATGTGCCTGTGGAGAAGATTCAAGACCCCCCCGTATCCGAGGCACGAGATGGGCGTGGGTTTTGATTTTTCCCCAGCTCCGAAATGTACAGGAAGTAAACCCGGGCAAAAAAGAGCACCATCTGGCCTCCCGGGGGGATTCAGGCTTTGACCAACTGAAGAATAAGAGGTTTTTATGGTCATGAAGATGAAAAAGGGGTGAAGTCCTCCAACAGTGACGAACTTTCCCAGGCCAACTTTAGGGCCAAAAAACCGTTCCCCTATGGTATAATTTTCTCCAGGAGAGAAAGTTTTGGAGAAAAACCAAACCCCTAGCGTTTACCCGAAGGAATTTTGCAGGGGGGACGAAACCGCACCCACCGAGAAGCATCCACTTCCAGAATGAATGGGGGGTTTGGGCCCGGGCGAGAAAGACCAGCAGACGTGAATGCCGTTTTGAGACGGTTGAAGGGCTTCTTGACTTCGGGGGGGCCCAGGTTTTGGGATTGCCGTTTTCTTAGTTAAGCCCCCGGGGGGAGCCACAAGCGAGGAAGTGGGGAAAAAATTGCTATAAAATTGGAAAAACCCCAGAAATCGTTGAAGGGCCCCCGAAGGCCCCCCGGGTTTGGGGCCACTGCAACACTGCAGAGATTTTAAAGGACCCATCCGGGGCCTTTATCAGAGACATGTACCCTAAAAAAGGGTAAGTTGGTACGTTCAAAAACATTTCTCTAGTTTGGAAAAAATGTGGGTGCGGAGTCCCCTAGGACCGCGGGGTGGGCGATGAGTTACGAGACCCGGGAAAAAAGATTAAAATATCGTCCAAGTAACAATAACACAGCTGTAGAGTAGGTCCCGGAAGACTCGTTACAAAGTTCTGAAATAAGAGGGCGTTCAAAAACCCGAAGGGCTAACCAATACTCAAAGTGGCCATCCGCTTTTAAAACGTGTTTTCCATTCATCCCTTTCCTTAATACGAATTAAATTAAAGCCCCCGCGTAATCCAGCTTGGGAAAATTTTTTTGCGCCCGCGGCGGTTCGAGGTTCGGAAAAAAGGGGAAGAGGGTAGCGTTTTTTTTATAGTAATTTTTTTAAGCCCCGTGTCGATCAGGGTCAAAGAGACCCCCTTTTTTCTTCCCACGAAAAAGAAGCCGGCTCCTGCGGGAGAGGAGGACTTACAAATGAAGCCTTTAGGGAGGTTCTCAGTATGTCCAGACATAGCCTTGGTCTCCGGGGGGAGAGGGATAGACTCGGCCCCGGGGAGGAGTACACCCAAATTTTGCGGTCATGGGACAATCATAAGGCCCGGTGCGGAGGAAGAGTTTTCGGCCTTCTTTCTGAAAAACTCCAAAGACCCAGTAAGAAAGGGAGGCATGGTGGGAAAGGGTTGGTAATTCAGGGAAGCGACCCGAGGAGCAGGTTGCGGTTTCGACAGGGAACGGAGAACATGGGAACCCCAACACATGACTTCACCTGTGCCCCAGTCAAAGGTTGGGGTATGGTCCTGTAACCCCGGGGGGCCCAAAAGGGTTTTAGACGAAGTCGAGGCAGGACAAGAAGTTGTAGAGTTCCTTGTAAGGCCCCCAACTGCAAAGTGAGGGGGCAGTGCGAAAGCGGATAGCTTCCTTAAGGCACCCCCTGGGGGGGGAAAAAAAAAGGAACAACATGGCTTCAGCAATGGAACCCCGGGGAACAAACCCGGTCCAAGTTCGTGGCTTATAAGTTTCCTGCAGTTTCCCGAATCAATAAAGGGTTGGCCGAAAGGTCTGTCCGGGAAACACCAATACTAAAGGGGAGGTTAGACGGGGGAAAGGGGGCCTGACACCTAGGGGTTCCTCTCCTAAACCCTAGGTGCGGGGTTTCCCCGGGGGCAACCCCACAGTCCCCAAAAAAATGGCCCCGAACCGCCACAATAGAAGCAAGCTATTCGAACATGAAACGTTCCCCTGGGGGAGATGACCTCAACCTCCGGTTCATTTTGGAACCCTCGGAGGAGGGAAGGTGGCGTTTTGGGAAAAGGGGAGCCAACAGGGGGAAAAGGCGTGGATGGACGACCTCCCTTTTAAGGCGGGGCTCTTGTTCCTTTGGCGAACCAAATATGACTCGGGTGGGTAAGTGGATTAGGTCATCCAGAAGCACAGGCAGATCCCGGCGGCGAGCTCTCCTTGATTCGTCCCCCAGGACCTTTCCAAAAAGTTGGCCACCAAAACTTTGTTGTTTTCCGTCCAGCCTGAAGGAGAGTGCGAAACTGCACCGATTACTGACCGACGTGGTGTCGCCCTGACAACCAGAGCAGTGCGGGGCAGCCGAAGAAGTACGGCCTGGTTCCTCAAAGACCTTCGTTACCCCCCCCGGGGAAAGGTTTGGAGTCCGCTGTCAGAGGGCCCCTGATCCCATATGGCGTCGCCCAAACCAAGGCTTCTCCAGACAAGGGGTTTATTATGAAGGCCACCTTTGCACCACCCCGGAATTTATCCCCCAAAATTTGAGGTGGATGGAGCACGGGTGATGAACCCACGGCATTTCTTGGGTCTCCATCGTAGGGGAGGGGGAAAGGCAGAGCAGAGAAGGGCCCCCGGGGCCGAAGCGGAGAGCAATGGATCCAGGCAACGGGGTGCAGGTGCGGAGGGGCAGCCGGGGGAGGAGACGGGGGCCGGTTTTGCTCATGGCCGCTAGCTGGTCATACGTTACTGCTGGGCGACACCCTCGTGACATCCCGGGGTGGGCAGGGTACCCCAGCGGAATCCATGGCCAGTGTGTACGTAAAAGCAGGATGGATTCGCTGGACCAAGCAAGCGTGATCTAAGGCCCCGCCAGGGAACGGAGTCTAAAAAAGGGCCCCCGGATTCACCAGAGCCGTGCAAAGCGGGATGGACTTGCAGCGGGTAGGGTCCGGTCATTACCCCTGAGTGACTGGCTTTCCATGGTGGCCCGGTACAGCGTATACAAAGACGAAAAACCGAGGCTATCGGGGGCAGGAAAAGTCAGGGAGGGGCAGAGGTTCGTGGGCAGAGACGGGAGCGGCAGGGGAGGGGGCAAAAAAGGGAAGGTCAGGAAACTAAAGCAGGCGACTGGTACACGGGGAATCAGGGCAAAAACTTCAAAAAATCAAAACGCCGGGAACCCAACCCCAAACGATAGAGGTGTTGGGGGCGTATACCTTAATAGGACCACGGCATCATAACCCAAATTTAAAGGTGCGCTGGCCCTTTAAATCCAGTCCAGCCATCGCGCGCGCGCCTTAAGCAACGGGTACGCGGAGGGCGGGTGTCAAGCCCGGGCACAGGGGCGGGGACCCGGGGATACGGGGTTTTTCCCGCCAGGGGGAAAAGGACCACGGCTGCGGCAGCCGCGGGACCCGCCTGGCCCCTAAGCGCAGGGGGGGCCGCGGGGACCCCCGGCGCCGTGAAATAAGATTTTTACAATAGAAAAACAGAACTTAATATTTGGAAAAAAAAATTTGTTGCAATTACAAGGTCAGAAAATTTTTTTTAGTTCTTTACCGCTTTTTCATCACTGCAGCAGGGGTTTTTACCCACTCCTCCATAAAATCTTTCCAGATTTTTTAGGTTTTGAGGCTGTCGCGGGGTTTCATTTATTTTAGCTCCCTCCAAAGATTTTTTTATTGGGTTTTAGGTTGGAGACTGATAGGCCACTCCAGGGCCTTGAAATGTTTCGTATGGAGCCACTCATTAATTATCCTGGCTGTGTGTTTCAGACCCAATCACACCGCATCTTCAATGCTCTTACTGAGGAAAGGAGGTTGTTGACCAAAATCTCAAGATACATTGTCCCATCCATCCTCCCTTCAATATGGTGCAGTCATCCTGTCCCCTTTACAGAAAAGCACCCCCATGTTTCCACACTCATGCTTCCGGTTTTGGGACGGTGTTTCTTGGGGGTTTTTCCAACCTTCTTCTTCCCCCAAACGGGGGTTGGAGTTTATACTAAAAAAATTCTATTTTTGGGCTCATCGACCAATGACCCCTCACACCAACTCTGGATCATCCATATAATCATTGGTGAACTTGGAACAGGCCTGGACAGTGCTGGCATGAGCAGGGGGACTGTGTGTGCCCTGCAGGATTTTAGTCCATGACGGTGTAGTCTGTTACTAGTGGTAATCTTTTTAAAGGTGTCCCCGATCAAATTTAGGGCATTTACAGGTCCCCCCTGTGTAGTTCTCTTTTATTCCAGACCTTTCTCGAATCCTTCTTCCCGGGCCACAGATCAAGGGGAAGTGGGGAGTCGTCTTTTGTTTTTTTATTTTCTAATAAATTCGCCAACAGTTTTGCTTTCTCCCAAGCTGCTTGCCCATTGTCCTGTACCCACTCAGCCTTGTGCAGCTCTAACAAAATTTTTTCTCTGGTACCTTAAACTCTTTGGCTTTTGGGCCCTGGGGGGAAATGGAGGGTATTGACTGGGTGTGTGGGCATGTGTCTTTCATAAAAGGAACAAGTTCAAACAGTTGCAATTAATACAGGTAAAAGGTGGCTGATAGGAGGGCTTTTTAAAGAAAAAAGGTCTGTACGTCCGAATTCTTGCTGGTTGGTCGTGATAAAACTTTTTCAGCAATAAAATGTAAAAAATTTAACAATGTACAAATAAAATTTTTTGGATTTTTTTATTTTATTCTGTTTCTCACAGTTGAAGTATACCTATGATAAAAATTACAAACCTCTCCATTCTTTGTAGGGGGGAAATTTGCAAAACCCACAGTGTATCAAATACTTATTTTCCTCACTGTATACTTGTGAAGAATTGTGTCCTATGGTCTTTTTCCTAAATCATGTTCATGAGCCCCTTACCTGTGTCTCGGGTACTTGAAATCTATCCATGTGACTATTGAGTTACAAACTGAGCAGCTAGATGCAAGACATACATATTAGCTGGTCGTGGAATGTAACTAGTATTTTAAAATAAGATTTTTTAAATCCATGCCTGAATACGCATATATCTCCCTTCTGGATCTCTAGTCCCTTTGCCCGCTTCCCATCTAAGGCGACTATAGACAAGTACCAAAACATCCCTAGAAATAGATGAGAAAATAGAGAGCGATGCTCACTGTACCCAGGTTTTTGGGCTCCAGTTGTGTCCAGACAAACTATATGTGGGTAGCACTTAGCTATTCTATTCTTGGAATTACCCATCCCTCTGATGTTCCCAAATATCAATGTAAATGTGGACATTTAAACCGTAAGGGCTATTTAAGTGACAGGATAGTATAGTATTGATGTCCCTTGACCCTCGTACCTATCGGTTTGGCCATACCATTTAAACTGACCCAGCAGAAGCAAAAATGTAACATTTTTTAAATTTAAAATACCTCCATTGTATCCCAACTAGTTTCATGTTTGTAAGGCCAAAAAAAAACGAGATCCATCCAGTTCCCTGTTGTGCTAAGGGTTGATCCAGAGAAGGCAAAAACCCCCTGATAGAAGCCAATTGTCCCCATTTTAGGGGAAAAATTCCTTCCCCCCCTCCAATCTGCAATCGGAAAAATCCGGATCAATACCCCCCTCCAAATCCTGACATAAAACTTTTTTATTATTTTCTCCAGAAATGCATCCCAAACCCTTTTTTTTAACCTTTTTTTGAATTCACCAGACAAGTCCCCTGGGGCCAAAAATTTCCATAGTCTAAATTTGCTTTTTAAGAAAAGAATCCCTTTCTATGTTTATTAAAACTTCCCGTTCCTCAAAAAGTAGAGGATCCCCGCTTGTTCTAGATACAGCCCGGGTAAAATAAATCTTGGGGGGAGATCTCTATATTTCCTTTAAATGCTTTTTAAACATATTTTTTTTTGTCCCCCCCGAAGCCGCCCTTTTTTCTCAAACCCTAAATAACCCAATCTTTGAAACCCTTTCTGGGTATTTGCAGTCCACCCCAGTCCTTTTATATTTTTTTTGGGCCCCCTTTGTACCTTTTTCAACTCTAAAAAATGCCCTTTCCTGTGCACGGGTGCCCAAAATTTGAACACAATTTTCCCCATGTGTGGTCTAACCAGTGACGGGGTATAATGGGAAAATTTAATGTTCCCCAATCAGTGCCTCAAATGCCCCTTTTACTGCCCCCCCCAAATCCTATTTGCCTTGGCAGCTGCGTCGACACTGGCTGCAAAACAATTAAGTTTACTGTCCAAAAGGGGTTTTTCCCCCAAGTCCTCCATTTCATTTTTTAAACCCACCCTTTTTTCCCTTTTTAAACATGTATTCTTTTAAGGGATTTTTTCCCCCATTTTTGATAACCTTGAAATTTATCTGTTTTAAAACCTCATCAGCCTTTTCCCTCCCCCAAGGCCTCCAACTTATCCAAAACCCTTTTGTAATAACACTTTAAAGCTCTATTGTGTTTGATTACTTTACAGAGCTTATAACTTCTGCAAAAAATCGTATTCTACTGTGTAAAACCCGTGTAAGATCTTAATGAAAATGTTGAAGAGGAATTTGGGGCCCAAAAATGACCCTTGTGGTCCCCACAAATAACAACAATCCAGTCTGAGAATTTTAAAAACCCTTTTTACTACCCTTACCCTTAAAAGATGGGCGAATTGATTCTAAAAGAATTTGGAATTTTGTTTAAAAATTTCGGGAAAAATTCGGTTCGGCCCGAAGTCGAAATTTGGGGGTACTTCGGTGAACGAATTTTGCTATTTGATGAAAAAATGGCTGCGAGCACATGGTCGCTACATGGGGCAAAGCACTCTGGGTAGGAAAGAAGGCATAGCCTGCATGACAGTGCAGAGATGCAAGCCAATCACGAGACCGTCGATTCGTGACGTCACCCCGCACATACAAGACCGAGCCGCCGCTGTGGGGGAGCTCACACTCCTCTCACTGTACTGATAGGAGTAAGGTGCTGCATGCGGGTGAATAGCGCTTTCTGAGGAACTGATTTTTAATTACAGCGAATTCTGTGGTGTCTCAGCTTTTCTCAAGACTGTTCTCTGAATGTTCAATTTTCTGATTTTTTTGGGTTATTTGGATCTGAAATCAGTGTGCGTCCACTGCTGCTGCATATACATTCAATATCCAAGTGTGATCTAAGGCCAAGTTCCTCCTGTTGTAATTCATTTAAAGAAACAGCGATTTTACAATACAATACCGACTATCATCTCTTTGCTAGCTGATATCTATTGCTGCAATTCACATCCAGGGGTTAATTAAGCGTTGTTTTTGCTGGTGTGCTTACAAAATAAACCGTCTTTTTCAACGGCTAAAATATATATAATTTTTTTTTGTAGCCTAATTCACAAGCAAAGGGTAATACTACAACTGTAACTCTTGTTGTCTGTGGCGGTAGAAAACACGCAAGTTGTAACACGCTACTAGTTTGTGCGGCATAAAGTGTCGTTGGGGGGGCGAAGTTTGAGCATGCGCAGGGGTTAATTAGCGTTGTTTTGCTGGTGTGCTGACAAAATAAACCGTCTTTTTCAACGCACAAATATATATTTTTTTTTTTTGGTAGCCTAATTCACAAGCAAACAGCGAATTTACACTGTATCTCACACCACACTATCTATATCACTCTACAAAACACGCAATTGTATCACGCTACTAGTTTTGTGCGGCTCAATTCTTTGGCGCCATGTTACATCCAGGGGTTATTAAGCTTTGCTTTTGCTGGTGTGCTGACCAAAAATAAACCGTCCTTTTTTCAACGCCAAATATATATATCATATTTTTGGTAGCCTAATTCACAATGCAAAGGCTAATTACAACTGTTTCTCATTGTTGGTGGTGGGCGTAGAAAAACACGCAAGTTATAACACGCTACAAATCTACTCAGTATTTGTGACGGCTCAATTTACTTTGCGCAATTTACATCCAGGTGGTTAATTAAGCGATGTTTTGGCTGGTGTGCTGACAAAAATAAACCGTTTTTTCAAACGCCAAATATATATATTTTTTTTTTGGTAACTAATTCAAAAGCAAAGGCTAATTACAGTCCTGTAATCTCTTGTTGTGTGGCGTAGAAAACGACGCAAATTTGTAACACGCTACTTAGTGTTGAGCGTGCTCAATTCCTTTGCGAATTTACATCCAGGGGTTAATTAAAGCGTTGTTTTGGCAGGTGTGCTGACAAAAATAAACCGTACCTTTTCACGCTCAAATATATATATAATTTTTTTGTAGCCCAATTCACAAGCAAAGTGGCTAAATTACAACTTATCTCTTGTTGTGTGGCGTAGAAAACACTGCAATTGTAACACCTACAAAGCTACTAGTTTGTGCTGACTCAATTCTTTGGCGCAGATTTACATCCAGGGGTTATTAAGAAGCGTGTGTATTGCTGGTTGTTGCTGACAAAAATAACCTCTTTTTTCAACGCCAAAATATATATATTTTTTTTTTTGCGGTAGCCTAATTCACAGCAAAAGGCTATGTACACTACTGTATCTCTAGTTGTGGTGGCGTAGAAAACAACAATTGTAACACGCTAACTCATTTGTGCGGACTCAATTTCTTTGTGCGCAATTTACATCCAGGGGTTAATTAACGTTTTTTGCCTGGTGTGCTGACAAAAATAAATAAAAAAAACCGCTTTTTCAACGCCAAACAAATATATATATATTTTTTTGGAGCCTAATTCACAAGCAAAGGATAATAAAAACAGTATCTCATGTTTGGTGGCGTAGAAAACACGCAAAAGTAACACGCTACAAAGCTACTAAGTTTGTGCGGCTCAAATTCTTTGGCGGCAATTTACAACATGTGTTAATTAAGCGTTGTTTTGCTGGTCGTGCTGACAAAAATAAACGCGTCTTTTTCAAACGCCAAATATATATATAATTTTTGGTAGCCTAATTCACAAGCAAAGCTAAATTACAACTGTATCTCTTGTTGTTTGGCTAGAAAACACACAATTGTAAACACGCTAACAAAGCAACTCAGTTGTGCGGCTCAATTCTTTGGCGCAATTTACATCCCGGGGTTAATTAAGCTTTGTTTTGCTGGAGTCAGACAAATAAACGTCTTTTCAACGCCAAATATATATATTTCTTTTTTTGGTACGCCCTAATTCACAAGCAAAGGCTAATTACAACTGTAACTCTTGTTTGTGTGGCAGTAAGAAAAACACGCAAGTTGTAAACAACCATACTAGTTTTGTGCGGCTCAATTCTTTGGCGCATATTTACATCCAGTGGTTTAATTAAGAGGGGGGTTTTGTTTATTGCAGGGTGCTAGACAAAAATAAACCGTCTTTTCAACGCCCAAATATATTATTTTATTTTTGGTAGCCTAATTCACAAGCAAAGGCTAATTACTACCTGTATCTCTGTTGTGTGCGTAAAAAACACGCCAATTGTAACCCGCTACAAGCTACTAGTTTGTGGTGGCTCAATTCTATTGCGCAATTTACATCCAGAGGGTTAATTAAGCGTTGTCTTTGCCTGCTGGTGCTGACAAAAATTAAAACCGTCATTTTTCAAACACCGAAATATATTACATTTTTCTTGTAGCAAATTCACAAGCGAAGGTTGTTAATTAACCTGTTTGTGCTTTATACATTTTATTAAAACACACAGTGCTTGTAAACGACACATACAAGCAAATTTTTTCTGGCCATTTGTGAGCGCAATTTAAACCCAAAGGGGTTTACCCAAGCTTGTTACTGGGTTCTTTTGGAGTCAAAAACAGGTGTAATTTTATCATATACAGATAGCTTCATCAAAAAGTGTCTGTACATTTAGAACAAACGTATGTCAGACAGAGAGGTGGCAGGCTCTGCAACTGCGAGTGGGAGGGCACAAACATTTTCTGAAACGGCCCAGGTCGCAGCACACAGCAAGGGAGACTCGCAGCAGGGGTCACTCGGTGAGGCCACAACTCCGCTGTCATCTTAGCTAGCGGCCGTGGGTTTGTTCAGCACCCAAGGGTTCTTGATTGGTTGACTGGTCATCCTCCTTCCTCCCAGATGACGATCTGACAACCCCAGCCAAGAGTCGGTGGGAACCTCAGACACAACACTTAGTTGGCATGGCCCCGGGAGCGGGTCAGCGTCCCTCACCTGTCCTCGCACCCGCCTCTGTCCATCCAGTTCCCTCAGCCAGGTGACTCTACTATGTGTCCTGGGCTCAGCGCCATATATAGCGAGGATGAACAATTTGGGAGGGCAGTCAGCAGCTACGAGGCAGCGAAGAAATGGGGGGGCCATATCCCAGCTTCTTGCAGTAGACGGCAAAGTATATATAGTGGAAGTGGCAATGGGAGGTCAATGGTGAAGGTCAGCCTCCTCGGCTTACCAAGACCGAGGTAGATGAGAGAAGTAGTGACGATGAAGAACAAAAATAGATGATGATGTAGCCAACCGCACTTGGAGCCGGTGAAGCATAGGCTTCATCATCGTCCAGGAGAAGAGGTCCGTCAGCTTGCGCGTCAGGCAGCGGCGCAGCCAGCACAGTGGGTTTGTGTGGCCGTGAGTCAGCAGGGTAGCAGCAGTGTGAGTCGGGAGCCAAGCGGCCACGGTGGATAAGAAAACCCGCTTCGCAAGGTCCTAGACAGTAGCGGACACAGGTGCTCAGCGAGCAGCGTGCGGCAGTAGTCACATCAGTGCGCGAGCGTTGGCGGTAAAACAGCTACTCGGTACCGGTGTGGCAGTTCTTTCGCTAAGACACCCGGAAGGACCGAAATAAGGGTAATATGCGGTAGAATCTGTGTGCAGAAAGTGAAGCGTGGACTGGAGAGCTAACGTTTGGCACAACGGCCCTGCCCGTCAACACATGCATCCGTCACCATCGCGGTGGCCTGGGAGAAACGTAGGCACAGATGTGTCGCGTGGTCCCATCTGCCGCTGTCAGCAAGCAGCAACAGCGCCAGTGGCACGCATGCCATTTCAGCCAGTCAAGCTCCACCCACCTCTCGCAAGAAGGCAGCTGTTTCTCTTTGACCATCCTCTCCCGGTCCAGATGCTCCTGTCTCATCGCTACTCATGGCGCCAGCATTCGTTCAGGGAGAGGCGATTGTAAAGAGACAACAGTATGCGTCCAACCACTCCCTCAAGGTGGCAGCAGCTGACCGTGCTCCTGTCCAAGTTGCGATAGGTACTGCGCAGTCCCTCCCCTTCCAAATGGTGGACTCCTGCACCATTCGAGAACTAAATTGGCTTGTGCCGAGCCAGATGGAGCATTCCAAGCCGTAATTTCCTTTTCCAAAAAGGCAGTACCCACAGCACTTCATAAATATGTAGAACAGAAGAGTTGGGTCAGCTCCTTGAGCTTATATCGGTTTGTTCCCACAGGTAACGTCAGCGCGACGTCTGGAGCTGTTAACTACGGTCAGGGTCCAGTACATTCCTTTAACGGCCCACTGGGTGAATGTGCTTCCTGCCCAGGCACTACCACAACTTGGACAGGAGACGCCGCTTTCTCCTCCACGTGTTTGTCAAACTTCTGCTCCTGCGCCAATGTCCGCCTCCTCCTCCTCCACCCACCCACCAACCACCCATCTCAAGCCTCCACAAAGTACTGCTCCCATCATACCACATGTGTAGTGTGCACAGCGGTGTCACGCAGTTTCTACACCTTAGCTTGAGCCTCGGCGAATCGAGCTCACACAGCGCTGTAAGGAACTTTGCTCCGCGTCATGCAGCAAGAAATCGATGTGTGGCTTTCTCCGCCCAACTGCGAAATCGCAAAACCATGGTACCGACAATGGGAAGTGTACATGGTGTCCAGCGCGGACTGCACCGAGGAGCGGAATGGTCCCCAGGCCCCTGCATTGGCGCACGATGTTTCCATCATGGTTGATAAAAAGGTTCCTGAAGTCTTCCACCAGATCTTCAGAACATTCTGAAAATGGCCAGGAAACTGTGCATGCACCTTTCTATCCATTCGTACAAAGCCAGGAACACCACCCTCCTCGAGTTGCAGCGGCAGAACGCGCCTCCACAACACGCTACTGATATGCGAATGTCCACCCGCTGGAATTCCAGCCTGCACATGTTTGACCCGACTGTATGAACAGAGAAAGGCCATTAACGATTTTGATGATACGCAGAGCCAGACAGAAGTACCCCCCTGTGTAAACTTTCTGATGTTACAGCCAGTGGGCAGCTCTAATGCTGACACCTGCCGTATTGTTTGAGGCCATTCGAGGAGCCACTGTTATTTGTCCCAGTCGCCAGGCCACTTACGGAATGAATAACGTCATCCATCCATGGCCTCGCTTCATGTCCTGGAACAGATGCTGAAAAATCTGATTCTGGGCAGGGACTGGAGATGTGCGCGACTACAACTCGTGGCCACATGAGTCCGGTGGGGACTGGAAATGGAGGAGGAGGAAGTATGAGGACTTGGAGCAGAAAGCATTTCTGGTGAAATTGAGTGGATTTTCTACCCAGATGTGACAAGATAAGGAGGAGCAGGAGCAGCCTGGAGGGAGTGTGGATTGAGGATGAGGAAGACGAGGCAGATGAATCCCAACACCGTGGCAGTATACAGTCTGGAAATGAGGCAGGAGCCCCTCGGAGTCATGTGCAGCATGTCCCGCAGCATGCTAATTTGCCTGGCTATGACAGCCGAATAGTCAGCATCCGGCAGAGGATGACTTCTGTCTCCACCTATTGGACCCTCGCTCCCCGCCCAAAAAATGGGACCTTTTCCCAGCTATTGAAGGGGGAAGAAAAACTCAAATACTATAAAATCCCCGAATCATTTGGGCCCCGCCCTATGGGGGCATCGTCCCCCCCTTGCGGGGTCGACCGGGGGTTCCTCGGCCACTCCCCAACTGGCCGCGCTGCTGGGGGAAGGTGGGGGGTAGGAGCAGTACCAGCTCCATCAGCAAAACCCAATCTGGAGTCACAATAGCAGCTTCCTTCACCCCTAGTAGGAGGGCAGTCACCAGCAGCAGCAGCAGCAGACAGGAGCATTCCCTGAACCAACAGGTTGGGCCACTTGGACAGCACTCTCCCCACCCCATTAGAAATCCGCGGACACTGGGCAGCCAAACTGATTGTGGCCGCAACTGCCGATTTTTCAGTGGAGAAGCGTCCTGCCCGGCCAGTATGGGCATCAGAGCGGGGTTCGTGCGGCGGGGGCCATCGTTAAAACCCCAAGGAGAACCCCTTGTCCACGGGAAAAAGTTGAACGACTGACCTTTGTCAAGATGAAAACAGCGTGGGCGGCCAGGATTTCCACCCAAAACCCAAACCTTAGGCTCAGCGGGTTCAAACTACCTGCCTCAGCCACTATTCTAGCCCCCCCGCCGATGCCACACACTGCTGAAGTTTTTTTCCACTGCCTACCACGTCTTTACCAGGGGCTGGGATTTTCCACCCACCCCAACACTCTGTCATTTGCCCTCTATGTGCTCATGCGCTGTGCTGTTGCGTTGCCCGTGACATCCACACTGGTCATTGTCCACTCTGGGCCCGGGATTTTTTGCCACCTCCAGAAAGTCATTGGCCCCCCTACCTCATGCGTTTCTCCGTCATCACCTCCATCTCTGTCCCCTTGTGCCACTGCCTGACCTCATGCTGCTGCCGCCGGACCCCGCTTCTCATTGTTCCCCCCTCTGTGGCTAATACTATTTTGCCACCTGCAAAGTCATTGTGCCACTCCTGACCTCATCGTTGCCCTGTCTCCCCCTCCCCTTGTCATGTCCACTCCCACCTCACTGCTGCCGCCGTGACCTCCCCTACATTGTGCCCTCTGTGGGCCAATACTTTTTTGGCCCCTCAAATGTCATTTTGCCCTCCCGACCTTCATGCGTTGCCCTGCACCCCCACTTTGATTGTGCCACCTGTTGCCC
>JAODAL010052198.1:0-26143 GCA_025379985.1 Phyllomedusa bahiana
CCGGGGGAAAAACTGTCAGCCGACAACAACCATTTTTATTCTCTGCGTGCAAACATATGGAATAAAGTATTTGCTGTTTTACACCACTGGATCATTGTTACTCTGACCTCTGAGCTTCCTTGGAATTTGTACCGTTTTGCCAGTGGGGATCCGTGTACAGAGGTTAAAGCACTCACAGGCACATCAACGACTATATATCTTACACATGGGTGAGTCTTGCTAAAGTCTTCTTTGGTTTGATATATTAAAAGAGGCAGTTACTCGCGGGACAGGGATATAATAATACCTGTATATAAAACATTGGTGTGGCTTTATTTGGAATATGCTATTCAGGTCTGGGATCCAGTTTATAGAAAGGATATTCTGGAGTTAGAGAAAGTACAAAGACGAGCAACCAAACTAAGAAGATGAATGAAGCATCTTAGTTATGTTGAGAAGTTAAAAGAATTAAACTTATTTAGTCTTGAGAAAAGATGTCTCCGGGGAGACATGATTAATTTATGTAAGTCTATAAATGACCCTTACAAAAAGTATGGGGAAAAGCTAGACAAGGAAGCGCTTCCTCCATCTGAAGAAAATTCAATCTACAAAGGAGAAAAGCCTTCTTTACTATAAGAACTGTGAATCTTTGGAATAGCTGCCCGGGAGCTGGTCACAGCAAAAACAAGTGAAGGCTTCAAGAAAACCTTAGATAACGACTTACTACTAAATAATTCTAATACTAATGTAGCCATATAAAAAAGTTTATTACAATGTAGATCTAGTCTGATAGCATTTTTGTGATCAGGAGTGAAATATTCCTCTAGGGCAGAGTGGATCTTGCCTTAAAGGCTCCAAAGTCTTGAGTGGGGAAACAAAGATTAAAAATTTCCTCTACCCCTCCCTTCATCCACAGATTTACCCATCCTTGGTTGAACTTGATGGATATTTGTCTTTTTTCAACTGTACTATTTAAGTATGTAACTATGTAACACCCAAAAACACAGTATAGAAAAACAATACATATCTTTTAAAAGCAGATGGGTAAATATAAACCCACCATAGACAACACCAAACTGTTTACAAACAGCAGTGTGACCTCAGCACATAGAAAATATATTGCACAAATACGTCCCACACAAATATGTCTACAGCTATCTATTTATCTATCTAAAATATATACTTATATTGCTAGGAAAAACGCCATTTGTCAAACAGTTACACTGTTACAATTCTAGCAATTCTATGAGCTCAAGTGAAAAGAGCATGTCAATAAAGAATATAAATCGAAAGGGAAAAACCTTGTATCAAAAGAGCCTAGTGAACTACAAAGAAACTAGTCTAAGTAAAATACAATATGATGTATCCAAAAAGTGCCGAATGCATAATGAAGAGTATATATTGAATATAACCAAGAAAAGAAAGTGCTAAGCTGGAGATATGAACCCCTAAATAAGTACAAGTAGAAACACATGATTTTACCTACGTAATATATCCCAATTAACAACTCTGTGCAAAAGCCACAAAGAGTAAGAAGATGCTGATACTAACTTGTGGTAGACAATGCTGCACATGATGAAAAAAGATAAATGTTAGATAAATAAGTTTTAGATAAATAACATGACAACTTTTTAGATTTGGTCATTTCAAAAACCAATTATTTGAGGTTATTTGAGATTTATTTGAGGTTTAATTTTCTTATTTGTCATTTGCTTGGCACATATATTTTTTTTTGCTTGGCAGATTTTTTCTATTTTTTTGATAGTAATTCATTGAATTTTTATTTGTAATGTTTATTTGTGCTTTTAGGACCTCTCCCCTAACTTAGCCGATGGCTGCCATGGAAACCCCTCAGCTCCCTGTAGTCATGTTTCTGGGGTGCAAAAAGGGTAAAAGAGGGAATCCCCTTCCTCTGAAGCCACTTAGATCCTGAAGTCACTATTTTCCACAAATCTAAGTGGTTGAATTGCTTGTAACAGAACTTTCTCAGATCCTGGCCTTTAGCACAGGAGCATGACTGGCATTAGACAACTCGGGTTCTGCTACATCATGGGCAACAGAATAAAGCTCCTTATTGACCTCCATAAAAAGTCGTATTAGATGACATTAATGATGAATGATGCAATTCATGTATTTATGTGATTGCTCCACCCAAAACCCAATGACAAATTATTGAACTCTCTTATTATAAGCCGCAATGTATTTGTTGTTTCTTGTTAGGTATTATTGTGGTTTCATTGTCATATTTTGTATTGTTGCATGCACTAAGATAACATTAGATGTTACTTGTGCTTTATAATACTAGTTGAGGTGTCTGCTGGGAATATTCTGCAAACAGTATGTGATTTTAACAAAACAGTTTTTAATTTTATCATTTAAAAAAGCTCCTTCCATTTCCACATAAATATGTTTTAATGTCAGATGCATTTTCTCACTGTGCTGTGACTATATATTAAAGCTGCATTTCAAAAATGACACAAACCCAAGTGACAAAAGACACAAATCTACTTAAGCCTGCCTATGAAGCATATCGTTTTATGTTAGTGTAATAATTTTGTTTATATCTTGTTGCACAATTATACAACTACATTTGGCCAAAGTAGTTTTTATGTGCTTTCCAGTCAAGGCTGTCAGCAATTAAAAGAACAAAGAAAATTAATTATAGAAAAGGACAAAATGCAAGTATAGAAAATATCCACAAGCCTTTTACTAAAAGATTTTGAGTCACAGTGCTGTGTGAAACATCAACAAGGAGAAAATGTGTTCTGAAAATGCAGAATGGAATTCAAATCTCAAGAGCTTTTAAGCCATAATTATGAATAAAAATAAATAGAAAAGGATTTGACTTTTTAATGTTTGATTTGTTTTACTAAGAGCAAATCAATAAAAGCATAAAATATCGACATAAAAAAAATTAATTTGCTCAACCTAACAAAAGACTTAATGATCTGTTACTTGCAGGTGAACTAAAAAGGCATAAAATGAAATATTTCATAAATATATTCAAAGAGGTTTTCTGGTTCCTATACAAAATAAATAGGAAGTTCATGGTGCGCTATGTAAAACAATCATATTTTCACTTTCCTCCGACCCTTCTTCAGCATGGTGTCTCTCTGGTCTCCTGTTTACTGTGTTCTTCTTTCGGACAACATGTTACCAGCACATTCGGAAGTAAACAGCAGAACAAAAAGAAGCGAAGTACGGACCACGGGGCCCAATCAGGATTGGTTGCGTGATTTCCCCAAACCCCGAAGAAGAATAAAGAAAAAAGAAGAAAGCCCAAGCTAGAATGGAGGAATAAAGGGAAATTGGTAATTTTTTTTTATATGGGGCAACAAAGGTTTCCTATGTATTTTTTATACAAGCTGGATAATCCCTTTAATAAAGTAATCTACATCGAGAACAATAGAGTTTACTTAAAGTTCTTGTTCTGGGAGTATGGTAAGTTAGTGGTGTAATTGAATTCTCTGCATGAGGCACTGACCCATCATCTAACCACAGCAGGTTACTGCACAGATGATCTGTAACATTGATAATGCAATCCATATAGTCCTAGGGAGATGCACAGTTGGGAAGAAACAGGAAACAAATCCAAATAGGCTGAACTCTTTAAAGAGGTGTTCCATTATTTTAAAAGTGCCTTTAGTAAAAAGGAGTAGGGAATAGAAAAAAAAACACTGCCACTCCCCGGTCCCGTGACCCACCCAAGATATTTGTTTTCCTTCTGGACCTGCAGCTTTTTACAGGCAGTAGTGACCTCTTAAGGTAACCATAGGACCAGAATTTTTGGTTTGGGTGCAGGTCAGTTAGCACTGTTTGTTCTGTCATTAGCGGGCACACTGGGACTGGCAGTAGCGTCGGAACGAACAGGTTTAAAAGGTTGGTTTTTCTTTTTGCTTTTTCTTTCTGATCAGCTTTTTAAAATAATGGAACACACCCATATTGGGGGCTTCAATGCCATTTGTGGGCTTCTCTCCTGGAAGCAATGCATATAGCATGGACAAAAAAGAAACAAAGAAAAGGGTTTTCAATGGTATATAGATCGTTGAGACAGAACGCAAATTGCAAAATCTTCAGCGGGTTTAAATACAGTCAACTCTAAAAAATTATATTTGTTGTTCCGGAGTTGAAACAATCCACATATCAAAGACAGCAAGAAGAATAGTGGATTCTGCTGCATACAATAGTATTTTCTTCTGAACCTTGTACACTCTGTAGATCAGTTCTCTCCATACTTATTTTCCACAGCTTATTTCAATTGCTTGATGTTTGTCCTGTGTCATTCTTGATGGTACCCAACCAGACGGTTTTTGGTCTGCCCTGTTTCTTTTTACCAATAACGATCAATTTTTCTTCTGTTTGCTTTGTGAGCGTCCATTTCAATGTAAGGGGTTGTACTTATACTTGTGTTAGAAGTGGTAGCACATTGGGTTGGAATTGCTTACACAGTAGGTTGCTACGGGAAACCAGGGGAGAAGTGGCCTGGTTATGGCAGGGGAATAGTTAATGGTTCAGTTGCAGACAGGCAGTTGGGGTCTTTGTGAGTACAGTGGGGAAGCTGGTCAGCCAATGGGTGGAGCTGGGCTGAGAGAAAAGGAGGGTCAGCTTGTCAGAGAGGGGGAAGCTGCAGTTCATAGTGAGGAGTCAGAGAGAATCACAGAAGAGAGTAGGAGAAGTGTTCCCCTCAGAGGAGGACTGTTGGAGCGCATGGGGGCAACGTTTCTTATACTATGTTTGTAGAGGCCATGAGCCAGCCCAGAAAATTTCAGGTTGGAAAACAAACACTCGGGGAGGCCGGGAAGAGGTCCCCACTCTAGGAGGAAAGGCATTGATCCGGCACCCCGGGGAGAAGTTTCACAAAAGGGCCCCTGAGCCATAGGGGAGGAACCTCGTAAATGGAAAGTAACGAAAGGGTGGGCAAGGGGAGGACCCCCCCATTAGCGCGTTGGTGAGGCTGAAGTGCTGGGTGGGGGACCCCAAGTGCACTTAGGCTGCAAAAGCCCAAGGCAGAGTAAAAGCCAAAACAACCCAGAACAGTTGTGTTTGTCAAGTCATTAACCATCGGTGCACCACATGTCCCAAACACTGCACCTCTCCCCGCAATATTAAAGAACTTTCAAGGGTGGTTGCTAAGGGCACCAGGCGGAGCAGGGGGTCCCCAAAAATCCACCCTAGGGGGCCCCCCCCAATCCGCACCTGTCGATTCCCCTCCCCTCGTTTTTAAAAGCTCCAAACAAACAGATTGTGCAGACTCTATTTATTCCTTATTTTTTTTATATATTTATTCATAGTACTACAAAATTATAAAACTATAACATTATACTT
This sequence comes from Phyllomedusa bahiana, assembly GCA_025379985.1. NCBI lineage: Eukaryota > Metazoa > Chordata > Amphibia > Anura > Hylidae > Phyllomedusa > Phyllomedusa bahiana. The sequence continues at coordinate 5,305 of JAODAL010052198.1, forward strand.
TCTTTTTGTTGCTTTAATATAGAATGTCCGTGACAGTTAGAGGGGAACCCCAAAATTTTAAGTTCATCCATCCTGTACTTTTTGGGATAAGCATTCGATCGAGCGAGTGATCCTGCACCTGTGAGTGTGACGTTTCGAAGGTCTACACCTTCTTTCACAAGCTTGACATGTGCGGGATCACTTACTCAATTGGTTGCTTACATATGTCACGAACGGAAACACAATGGCACAATAATGTGAAAAAATTTACTGCAAATTTTTTTAGGGGGAATTTTATTGTAAAATAATGGCTATGTTGTCTTCAGGTACCAAATGTAAACACAACACAATATAAGCAGCACTCTAGAAATAACACAAAAAACAGTAAAAGGGAATATAGGAATATTTTTCAAGATGTATTTCTGCTACTTTAGGATACATAAAAATTTTGCGGTTTCTTATGTAAAAATTTTAATAAAAACTAAATCCCCACCCAATTTTATTTCATTTTTTTTTTAAATATGTTTTGTCAAATTCTATTTGAATAATTAGTATTCAATAAAAAATATGAATTTTTATATTGGCCTTTTTTGTGTTTATGGAAAAATAGTAATTTGTTCCAAAGCCCCAAAATGTCACCTCGTATAATTCAAATTGAAGATTAAAGAAAATGAAGCAGATAACTAATACAGATAAAACAAGTTCTTACATATAACAGCCAGAAAGACCTGCTGGAAGCTGGAAATCACCTTCTATTTTGAGTGTAGGAGTGTTTTCAAGCCATGTATTTTATAAACAATGTACCAAAAAAAAAAACTAAAATAGTGTCACCCTCACCCAGTGTCCAAAGCGGCTGCTCATCTTGGCACATGTGCAGAACATGTACTGCAATGTACCATAGAGTGGCGCTACTAGATGACCAATCACTGCATGCAATTCACTATTACAGATGTTTTACAAAAAAAAAATTTAAAAATAATGGTGGATCTTCCACATCCATCAATTGTGACTTTAAAAAATTTGATCTGGTTCAAGATGCCCGAATTCCCAGGAAAGATTTTAGGGGAAAATTTTTGTATCCTGAACCACAAAACAGGGGAGCATGATTCCCCAAATTGCTGTTATTTGGGTAAGTTACTTTTTATCAGCTAATGGAAACCAAAAGTTTAATACCTATAAAAAAGGCCCATTTTCATGTTTCTCTCACTACTGACATGAATCAAAAAACCCCTTACCCTTTTAGGTCAAATAGGTTTTCCCAACATTATTTAATTTGCCAAATGCCAGAAAAATGAAGAGAATTTTTAAAAGGCTTTTTATTACTTTCTGCAAATCAAAAGTTTACATACATAGGATTACTATGCCTTTAAACAATTTGGGAAACGAATATGAGATCCATTTAAACTTTTGTACATTTATTGAGTTAATTAGGACCACCTGTGGTGTTTTTTTATTTCACACCAAAAAAAAAATGCTTCTGTTGTAAATTGGGAAAAAGAAAAAGAAATCACCCAAGATATGGGAAGAAAATTTGTGGACTTGATCATTTGGGTTCAATTCCAGATACCCCAAGGTGCCCTTTATCTGTACAAACTTTTTATGCAAGTACAAACAAATGGGAAATTCCCCCCTTATACCACTCGGAAAGAGGGGTTCTGTTTTTTTCTGAGAGAATTCTTTGGTCCGTCATGTGCATATCAACCCAAGAACAAAAGCGGGGAAACCCTTTTGAAGAGCTGGGGGGAAGCGGTAAGCTTGTGCATTATCCACAGTGAAACGAGGGCAAAACAAAAAAAGGGGGGAAACGCCCCCCTCTGCCATAAAGAACCCATTACCCAAAAAAACTATAAAAGCCCAAATTAAAGTTTCAAATGCACCAAAAAAACAAAGACCTCTTTTTGTAGCATGTACTGTGGTCTAAACAAACAAAATTGAACTTTTTTTCCATAATGCCCTTAAGTTTTGGGGGAAAAAAGGAGAAGCTTTTGGGAAACCCAAAAAAACCATTCCCCCTGAAAACATGGGGAGGACATCACTGTGGGTTGTTTGCTGAAGGAGGAACTATGCACTTTACAAAATAATGACATCATGGGAAAGAAGAAAATTGTGGCAATACTGAAGCAAAAGCCAAGACTCAGCCAAAAAGTTAAAGCTTGGGAAAAGGGTTTCCAAAAGGACAAAGACCTGAAGCAAACTGCCAAACTGGTTACCAAAAATGGCAAAATAACCCAAACAATGTTTTGGAGTGGCCATCACAAAGCCCTGATCTCAATTCCCTTTTAAAATTTAAAGGGCAAAGCTGAAAAAGGGAGGTGCAAGCAAAGGGACCTACAAACAGGCTAGTTACCAAGTTCTGCGGGGAATGGGGCAAAAAATTTCTACAAATTAAAAAAACTTGTGGAAGGATATCCAAAATGTTTGACCCAAGTCATACAGTTTAAGGGCAATGCACCAAAACAAGAAATTTTAGGGAAACTTTTGACTTGGCGGGAAAATAAATACAAACCTTAAAAAAATTCCTCTCTCATTATTCTGGGATTTTGGAAATATAAATAATTAGGGAAACCTAATGAGCTAAAAAGGGGAAGGTTTATTCTGTTTCGTCCGATGTGATAAAACCAAAAGTGTCTTTTTAAGAGTGTATTAAACTTTTGGTTTCAACTTATATGAAAGAGCGCGTTTCTAGCCCTTCTTGGACTAACCTAAAGAAAAAAATAAAGGGTAATCAAAGGGAAGGGAGCCTCCTGCGCGTACAGCGCTGGGACATGCCTCATTGACTTTCACTTCCCCCCCCGCTAATTTCCGGAAAATAGTACATTCCTTCTTTCTCCTGGCTCGTTTATATGCGCGGGGAATACGCGAAATCATAGCACCAATGACTGCAAAATTTTTACCATATTTTATCACGACCTATGATTCCCAATAGGGGTTACAAAAGAATAACAGTTTAAACAAAACAAAACAATTAAAACATACACTTTTATTAAATACCCATAACACAATAAAGTACAAATCCATATTTTTGATATTGATATCAATAACCAAAAACCCACAAATAGGAGGCAAAAAAATAATATAAATATATCCTTTTGACAAATTTTTTTACTCACGAACCGGTGATCTTTGAAATTTTAAATAAACAAAATAATGTCCTGAAAGAAAAAACCATTATCTAGTTCACAAAAGACCCAAATAAAAAACAAATTACCCTGACCCAACCCTTAGCTGAACCCCAAAAAGAATTTATGGGCAGCCCGATGAGGCGGCCCCAAATTAAAAAATCGACCCTACCAAAAACCCTTTATCCCAAATTGGATCACTACATTAATAAATATGCTAAAGTAGGTAAAAGGTAGAGAAAATATCCTAATTAATTCCTGACGTGTTTCTCCTCTTCAAAAAGGTTCATCAGGGGAATGAGGATGATAAACAATACGCCATGATGGAGCCTTTTGATCTACCTTCCCGGATTAACCTAAAAAGAAGAAATAAGGTGTAATCAAAGAAGGTAGCCTCTTCTAGCGCTGTACAGCGCTGGCCACAGTGCTCTCATTGACTTTCACTTCCCCCCCACATAAGCGCTGGAAAGAAGTGACATGTCACTTCTTTCTCCCTTCTGTTTATGGCCCGGGGAAACTCTAAAAAATAGCACGAAAAACTGCTATGATTTTTCCATATTTGCGGGGTGTACCTCGGGTGTATTTCAGTTCAATTACCTGCTGAAGTATGTTCAGCAAATACTTTGTTTGAAAATACCCTTAGGACTCCAGTCACCAGGTGCTAGGATACTAAGATTTGTAGTGCACAATAAGGAATGCTGGAATAACCAAGGGTAAAAAAGGAAAAGAGGAGAAACTCGGGCACTTAAATTTAAGGGAGGACTTTAATCGCTTTTTGAATCCTTATTTTTTATCATACCAATATGACTTTTTCTTTGTTGACAATGGCTTGAATCAAGCCCCCTTTGGGAAATTTAAAATCAACATGGCAAAAAAAAAAACCCCAACTCAAATTTTTTTAAACATTTCACCGATAAGGACTGAAAATAATTGGTCTGCCTGTGAACTTTGACAGTTTTATAGCTGCAATACTCCGTACCAAAACTCGGCAAAGAAAGCTCTTTCAATTAATGCAATTCACTGTATTGATTATCAGTAGCAGCTAGATGTTCATTTCATAGTCACTTACGCTTAATCGAATTTTTGAACAGAAGCGCATAAAAAAGGAATTCCACTGGCGAGAAAAAATGTATCTTCAGCTTATTGTGATTACTTTGAAACTTTTTTAGCTAATTTTTTAATTATCCTTGTTTGATGTTGTGTTTTTCTTCCCGTTCTAAAACCTTCAACGTTTTGTTTCAAATATTATTTTTACTTTTTATTTATCATTTCATGAAGTTTTTTTTTTTTTTTTTAACAAACGTGAGGAAAAAGTTTTTAAAACAATTTGCTCTTTTCATTGGTGGGACGAAGCCCTTTCTCCGGAAAAAAAAAAAAAAAACCTTCAAATAAATGAGATGCTGCTTCAAACATCCTACTGACCTGACAGGGTTTTTAATTGGCCTTACATCTTAAAACAACTTAATTTAAAATAAGAAAGAACTGTAATTCGGAGCAGTGTAAATTCTGCCTTCAGATAACTTACACTGATAATGTGTCTTTTATTTTCCTGGCAAGTTTAAGAAAACACATACTGTTAAATAAATTGGGGAATTTTGCATAAGGCTTGATTTCTTTTTCACCATAAGTGTGGTCTAAGATTAAGGTAATTTTATCTTATGGATAGAAGTGCTGTTGAAATAAATGTTACCTATTAAAATTAAGTAACTACTTTATATGGCTTCTCTGCTGGCTGCAATTTCTGTGACATCATGATTTACATGTTGTTACATCACTGGCCCAGTGGTATTCATAATAGAGATGGGGCCACAAGGATAAGGTTAAGTAAGGCCTCTTGTTGTGGCCGAGGCAGGCTTGGACTAGCCCACAGGAATAGGAGAAACCCTTGGTGGGCCCCCGATCATGGCAGAACTACAATTTCTTTTAAGCTATATATACATTCTTGGGAGAGGTAGAAAGACAGAGAGAAAGAAACAAAAAGTAAGAATCGGAGTATAAGAGGCACGTACAATAGCTTTAGAGTGTACTCCCACAATCAACTCCATTGGTGGGCCCCATAATGAACTCCACTGGTGGGCTCTCAGAATGAAATTCCACTGGTGTGCCCTAGGCACTCCAGTATGACACTGATCTCAGGTCTTGCCATAAGGACAAAAGAGTCTGGTGCTTGTATACCTCTGCAAACCCATTTTAAAAAACCCGTCCCCAGTAACCACCCCAAAAAATCAGCAGGGCCCCTTTTTAGCTCAAGGGATAACTTTAAGCTCCTGGGTCATGCAAAAAAGTAAAAAGGGGCCCCCCACCCTATTAAACTTTTGCAATACTGGTATTATTTTAGATGACGGAAGGACCTTAAGGCCCACCAGGCTGTGAAGCCATAAAGAACTTTACCTTGCCCCCCTATAGCTAACCCGGGCCCTTGAAGAAGGAACCAGCACAGGTCCCAGTCAATTTGGGTTGGACAACCAAGTTGGGCCCCTCTCCCTAGGGCCCGAGCCGGCACTTTGCATCATTACCCCCCAAAACAAAAAAAGTTTTCTTTTAGCACATGAACAGCACCAGTTAAAAAAAAATGTATACAGGCTAACTGGCTATGTTACAGTTCCATGCCTCTGGATTCAAAATGGGTCACTGGGGAATGGGCGGATATTTCATAAATATCATATTTTACATCATATTACATCATATTTCATAAATATCATATTTTACATTTTATCATGCCCACATTCACAACCACTTTTTACAATGCATCTAAAATAAAAAAAGCATATAGGTATGATTATAAATATACAATCATTTAGTAGTTACAGTTCACATGAAGGTCCATGTGGTCATGGTAACAGACTACAAACAAGTCTGGTTAGAAGTATATATAAATATATATTTGCCATTTGAAGTGGTCATATAACATCATTTTTATAAAATTCTAAAACTAGATAAAGAGAACCAATTCAAATAGAAGAGGAATAAATATTTCTTGAGGAAAGGGATCCAATATCACATATCTGTGAGTGGCAAAATAATGTGAACTTTTGTTTTTCATTATCTGTTATGACCTCCTTGAGCAGCAATAACTGTATCAAATGTTTTCAGTAACTGTTGATTAAACATCAGCTTGGAGGAATCTGAGTTTATTCATCTGTACAAAACACCTTTAACTGTTGTGTTGGTCGGTTTTCTCCCATAAAATGTTTGCTCTCGGTCCGTCCACAATATTTATATAAGATCAATTTCAGAAGTTTAATTTGGCCATCCAAAAACTTTAATCAATATTCTTCTTTAACCATTTTTGGCAGAATGACCATGCCAACTGCATGTTTCACAGATGGTGAGATTTTTATGCTGGAATGCAGCGTTTTCTAATCTCCAAACATAACACGTCTTATTTAAACCAAAAAGCTCTATTTTGGTCTCATCCATCCTCAAAATATTGTTCCAAAAGTCTTCTGGCTTTTCTAGTTGATCCTTAGCAAAACGTAGATGGCTAGCAATGTTCTTTTTGCAGAGCAGCAGCTTTTTCATTGCATTCCTGCCATGCGCACCATTGTTGTGTAGTGTCTTCAGTGATGATAGACCCAGAAACATTACCATTAGCTAATGTGAGAAGTTGCTTTGGGTTTCTTTGTAACTTCATGGACTTTTATATGCATTGTTTTTTGTCATGACCCATGTTGATACGACACTCCTGGGGAGGGTACTAATGGTCGCAAAAGAGTTGTTCAGTTATTTTTTTATTGTTTAATTAGGATATTGTAGCTGTATTAAAACTAAACAAAAATATATACAGTACTCACCTCTCCTATCACCTTGAATCCAGTGCTGTGCTGTCCTTTGTCTCCACCAGTCTTTAGTTTTCTTCCGGTCTTCTTCTGAATGGGATGTCACCTCCGCAGCTGCTTATTTTTTAATAGGCTAACAGTATCCTAATTAAAACCCCCTGCAACCCCTTTAATTTTCTCCATTTCAACATCATCTGTGTGACTGTAGATCAGTGAGTCCAAACTCTCTAGAGTAATATCACTTCCAAATTATCCAAATTGTTAATCCTAATTTTACATACTTTCCCACTCCCAGATATGTGATATTGGACCATTTTCCTTCATAAATAAATTACCTGACGTAGTTTTATGTCAAATATATGTAGAAATATAAAAAATTTGAAAGGATTCACAAACTTTCAAGTAACACTGTATATCTCATAAGGTGGTAAAAGAGCTGAAGCTTACTGTAACTTCAATAACTTAATTTAGTGTGGTTTTGTGCACAATGTTTAAAAATTGGTACTGCAGTTGTTGATGGAATTTTAGGGCTTGTTCACATGGAGTTTTCACTCCGTGTTACAAGCGCTTTTTAGATCCATCTCGGGGACCAACAGGACGGACCCAGAGACGGATCTAAACAATTAGCAGTGAGTTTATCACTGTGGGCTATGAGGAAGAGGCAGCGGCATTCACATGAGAGATCGCTACTGCGTGTTTCCATAGCGCAGCTTGAGTCCGTCTTTGAAAGAAATGACATGCAATTCCTTCAAAGATGGAGCCGGAGAACATGCAGCGGCGATCTCTCATGTGAACACTGCTGCGTCTTCCTCATAGCTCGCAGTGATAAGCTCACTGCTAATTGTTAGATCTGTCTCTGGGTCCCTCCTGTCAGTCCCCAAGACGGATCTACAAAGCGCTTGTAACGCGGAGTGAAAACTCTGTGTGAACAAGCCCTTATGAGCCAAAGCCAGAGGTGGTTACAATCAGAAGGAGAAATAAGTTTTATCCTTATCTATCCTAATATTTTTAAATTCATTTCTGGATTTTGTTTGAAAAACTGCATCAAAAACTTATTTTGCCAAAAAATGCTGAAATCACCTTTATCCTTATTATGTTTTATAGTTAGTCGGTCATGAACGTATTTCAACTACACATAAGCACTTTATAAATCCATATACTAGTAATCATTAATAAAAGTAGTCAGATAACATTCATATAGAGAAATGAACTAGACTAAAATATATGCATTTCATGCTGGTAGTTCTTCCTGTTAGCATTTTGTTCTTCAGTTTAGTTTCTTATCAGTCATTGTATGTTTATTAAGACAGATTGCACAATTGCAAAAGGATTATTTCAGATAAAGCTGCTGCAATGTATAATGGCAAGCCAATAGCTATTATAATATAACATTAATACTATACATATTGTAGTGCTCTTTATCTGTGCAGGAGTAAACTGTTCACATGAACACCAGTTGATGGTACACTGTATACTGTAGGCTAGCCTGAAGAAGCTCCTGTCCGCAAAACAGAAAGCATTTACAGCTTCCAATGACTATTTCGGACTTTTACATAGAGCAGTTTGCAGTTATAATTATTACTGTAATAACCAAGGTACTGGCGTCACAGAAGCAACTGCATGACTTTTAATAGATTTATTGAGGCTTTCTCTAAAACAAATTACTTCAACTAAAATCTATATTTAAGGGCCAGGGCCCAGTCTTCTGAGCCTTTTTGCCTTTCTGGGGACACTGAGGTCTCTATCACATAGGGGGACATGTATGATCGGAGCTTTCACACATTTTCAGGCATATAATGCGCCTCACTGTGTCGGCTCCACTGTCGGACGCACCTAATGCGCTGTTAGGCACAAGGTTCGCCACTTTGTAATGCTTCTAACATGAAGGGGCGTTCAGTGGGCGTTCTGGGGCAGGGCGCGCCACATTCGAAAACTCCGACGCATGTATGAATGCAGGTCGGCAAAGTGAGGAGCATTACAGCTCCGACAGGCAGACATATTGCAACGTGGTCTGTCTGCCGGAGGCGTCGAAGTTTGCCCCGCATGTATGAGCGCACTTCGGCACCGACATACATCAGGCACAGTTTTCACGGTAAAAAACGTGAAAACAGGTGCTTCGACGCGCAGATCTTCATACATGTCTCCCATAATCTTCAGCAGCATGCCTGTTGGATGGAAGTCTTCCTCTCCGTCCATATGTAGTTTTCCCATGTCTCAACTCCTCCTACTTGTCTCCAGTATCGCTATCTTTCAAATACCCTATTTGACTTACTCCCTCAGTGTGTCTCTAACTTTCATCTGTCTGTGCTGAATGTTCTCCTTACTGACTCCTTCCTCTGAGTTTCTTCTCCTTCTGCATTTCCTCCTGGCTATCTGGTGCCACCGACTGCCAGATGGGGAAATTGCTGGCTCCAACTCTACATTACAACAAACTATCCAATAAAATATGACTTTCATAAAGTCGAAAAATGTATGTATCTGCCAATTCTATTGCTTTTTCCATATTTATTTTATTATACTTATTTTGATTTATATAGCACCATCATTTTTCACAGCTTTGTACAAAGATTGTTGTCATTCAAAATAATTCCTGAAGACAAAAAGCAGATCATGCCCACCCTTGTTGTGGTAATAGTCACATCTAGTTTCCTCTAATGAACCTCACTATTCCTTAATGCACGGACACGCTGATCCTCGGCTTTAGGATTGCTGAGTAATCCAAATGAAGTAGTAGAAATTCCAGCAGTTTAGAAGGAAACAAATTATTTCTTTATTGATTCATGCTGGTACAGAGGGTAAAATCTCACATGACAATCCCGCTTACCTGTTTCGGACAGTAAACATGTCCCTGTTCACACTGTACTAACATGATTCAACAAAGAAATAATTTGTTTCCTTCTAAAACTGTTGGAATTTCTACTACTACATTTGACTCATTCAAAATAGTTTCTCACAATCTAAATTCCAGATTAAGTCATCAGTATGACTTTGGAGTGTGGGGAAAACCACACAAACACGGGAAGAACATACAAACTTGAAGAAGAACACTCATTGAACACTCATTGTAGATTGTTTGTAACACATTGCAAATTCTGCTGGTGAAACATACTGTAATTGTGCATTGGGAGATTTTCTTCCTGATCCAGTGGTATTTTACCATATTTTCAACCTCTTATAGAGGTTGTATGGTACATAGCACATCTGTTGAGTCTTCAATGAGTGTTGTTCTCATACATAGGCTGTGCTTGGTACTGCAGCTGAGCTCTTCCACTTGAATGGGTTGAGATACAATACTAGACAGTTCCAGACAAAACAGCTCTTATGAACAACACTCTCATGTGCATGTAGGCACGTCACACCATATATGTAAAGACTCTTTAATGGGAAACACTTTTATATCTGATCATAACACACAGCATTATTTTATTGTATTGTATAATTCAATAGACCTATTATGAAATGCTTTTAAGATGCTTTTATTTGGAAACACAAACAACAGAATCATCAGTGGCTGTGTAAACAGAATTTCTTATGCATTTTCTGTTATTCTATATTTATGGTTGACAAGTGTTCTACTGTACTGATGCTTCATAACAAGTGTCATCACTTAGACTGCATTTACAAATGACTCAATGACTTGAACTATGACTCCTTTAATTAAAACATTTAATTTAAAAGGATTGCATTTTTATATTTATTAACATAAAACATGATTCACAGGCATAAATAGCAAAACAGAAATTGATACCTAGTGTAATAAAAAATGTGCCCAGAGAAATGAAGAGGCTTCTGTATTCTTATCATTATTGAGATGAAGGATGTTTATCAAACTTGTAATGAGTAAAACCCGAGAAAAATCTTGGAAATTGGTCTACTAAAAGCCAACAACTGATACAGTTCCAAAAAGCACCAAGACTCCAGGGGTAATAGAGAGGGGTAAAAAAAATACTATGTTTATTCAAAGAAGTTACGTGTTACATGCAAAAAGCACTTTTTCAGACTTCATGAAGACTTCAGAAGGACCAGGACATCGGAAACAGCAGCGAGCTACCTTTCCAGATTTACCAGCACGACGCTCATTGGAGAGTTGCGCCTCCTGCAATAGCACAACGGCACCAGGTGAGCATCCAGTTACATGAACCCATAATTATTGGTATTTTATCTTAATACATGAGGGTGTGCTCCCATCTCAGCTTTTCTCTCTCACTGTATTATAAATGAGTTGTATCACTATTATCACTAACATACACTGTAAAAAAACAATGAACCATCGAGAGGTATCTCACAGACAGCTAAGGCCTGAATAAAAATACCAATATGGATAGTCAGTAGCCCAGCAAGAAGAGTATAGTAGTATGGAGACTTGTTGCCAAGCAAGAAAATTGATCTGGTCCTATAGACAGTTGTCACATATTGTATAGTAGAAAGAGATTGCGGCATTCCAATTCAAGAAAGGTATTTTTATTCAGACAGCTCAAGCAATATTTCTGGCTTATCCAAAATCTTTCTCATATAATTATAAAGTGTACTATACATATTTTCTATTAAAAGAGACATAGTAATTATGTAAATAAGTTATTAGATATGCAGAGAAATAAATGCAGAAATAAAGTGCATAATAATGCTTATGGGGATATTCCAACAAGTGAAACGTGCTTAAAGAAGTGTTCCCATGATGGAAAATCGATGTGGGAAGGTTAGTGTTGGTAGTACAAACATTTTCCTTATTAAGACTTTAAAAAAATTATGTATTGTTTGGCTGAAATTTGTTCATGCATCCACAATGTACAGCTTGTCCCTTGGGAATCCGAACAGCGCTGCTAGCTATACAGCACCACAATTGCACAGTAACAATCTTCCTGTCTAGCCGGCTTTACAGGTTGTGCCTTGTAGCACATGCGCAAAATAGACATGATTCATTTTACATTAATAACTCCGCAGTCCTGTTCCCATACAATGGTAAGTGTGGCTGTATAGGGCCACTGTGTTTTTGTTTAAACGTAGCAGAGCTCTGAACTCTAGTAATGCAGATTGCTTCTGAGACTTAATCTGCATCAGGAGCGTGCATGCTCAGTAAAGCACGGTAAAGGGGGTTGTCTCGCAATGTTATTTTACAAAGCCACAGGCACTTCCTGTTTTGGCTGTGTGTGGTTCTATAGCAATGACTGGCAATTAATACTCTACATTGCTGCACAAAAAAACGCATCCAAAAAATGCATAAAAAAACGCACTGTGAAAGTACCCTAAGGGCTTGTTCACACGGAGTATACACTCCGTGTTACAAGCGCTTTTAGGATCCGTCTTGGGGTCTGCACTGTTGGTCCCCAAAACGATTCTAAACAATTAACAGGGAGATTATCACTGCTGTCTATTTCAAACACGCAGCGGCGTTCAGATGAGGGATCGCCGCTGCGTGTTTCAAAAGCGCAGCTTGGCTCCGTCTTGAAAAGAATTGCCCTAAAGGGTTAAAGCTTGTCAGAAAGTAATGTTAACAAGCTCAGATGTTCAAGATAAGGAACACAGCAGGGAGTGACATCACCATCCTGAACACTGCTGCAGCCTGTAAGAGCAGAGGGAGGTGGCCAGTAACTAGTGAAGCTTGTGTTCAAAAGCAGGAGATAAGATCTGCATCTAACTCTGAAGAGAAGCAATATCAGGAAACAATGTATTTGGTAATAGTCTTTATTCACCTCTGCCTACATATTTAAATTTAATCAATGAAATGGAAATATGCCTTTAAAGCCTGAAGAGAAGATAAGCAAGGCTGCATATGAGAAGGTGGGAATACCTTTAAGCTATGTTCACATCACATTCAGAGCCCCTGTCTAGGTACAGTAAGCACGGAAAGTATTCAGACGCCTTTACATTTTTCACTCTTTGTTTAATTGCAACCATTTGGTAAGCTCAAAAAAGTTAAATTTTTTGCTCATTAATGTACACTCTGCACCCCATCTTGAAAGGAACAAAACAGAAATGTAGATATTTTTGCAAATTCATTAAACAAGAACAACTGAAATATCACATGATAAGTATTCAGACCCTTTGCTGTGACACTCCTATTGAACTCACATGCTGTCTATTTCCTTCAGAACCTCATTGAGATGGTTCTACTTTGTCATTGGAGTCCAGCTGTGTTTAATTAAACTGATTGGACTTGATTAGGAAAGGCACACACCTGTCTATATAAGACCTCGCAGCCCACAGTGCAAGTTAGAGCACATAGGAATCATGAGGTCTAAGGCCATGTTCACACGGCTTAAAATGGGCCATATTTCGGTCCGTAATTACGCGCCGGAGTGCGCCAATTACGGGCCGAAAACGGCCCATTCATTACGGTAATTCACAGTTCTCATAGAGAACTATGGATTACGTCTCCTCTCCCCGCAAATACGCGCAGCTAGCAATTCAAGTCTATGGGCCGGCGAAGTGCCGGCCCCCTGCTCAGTCCCCCGCTCCCACCCCACCCCCGGTCACATGGCGTAATTGCGGGGCGTAATTATGCCCTGCAAATACACCGTGTGAACCTAGCCTAAGGAACTGCCCAAGGAGCTCAGAGACAGAATTGTGGCAAGGCACAGATCTGGCCAAGGTTACAAAAGAATTTCTGAAGCACTCAAAGTTCCTATGAGCACAGTGGCCTCCGTAATCCTTAAATGGAAGAAGTTTGTGATGACCACAACTTTTCCTCGACCTGGCCGTCCAGCTAAACTAAGCAATCCTGGGAGAAGAGCCTTTGTGATAGAGGTAAAGAGGAACCCCAAGATCACTGTGGCTGAGCTCCAGAGATGCAGTAGGGAGAAGGGAGAAAGTTCCACAAAGTCAACTATCACTGCAGCCCTCCATCAGTCAGGGCTTTATGGCAGAGTGTGCTGACGGAAGCCTCTCCTCAGTGCAAGACATATGAAAGCCTGCATACAGTTTGCAAAATAACACATGAATGACCCCCACAAACTATGAGAAATAAGATTCTCTGATGAGACGAAGATTGAACTGTTTGGTGTTAATTGTAAGCGGTATGTGTGGAGAAAACCAGGCACTCCTCAACATCTGCCCAATACAATCCCAACAGTGAATCACGGTGGTGGCAGCATCATGCTATGGGGGTGTTTTTCAGCTGCAGGAACAGGATGACTGGCTGCAATTGAAGAAAAGATGAACGTGGCCAAGTACAGAGATATCCTGGATGAAAACCTCTTCAAGTGTACTCTGGACCTCAGACTGGACAGAAGGTTCATCTTCCAACAAGACAATGACCATAAGCACACAGCTAAAATAACAAAACAGTGGCTTCAGAACAACTCTGTGACCATTATTGACTGGCCCAGCCAAAGCCATGACCAAAACCCAATTGAGCATCTCTGGAGAGACTTGAAAATGGCTGTCCACCAACGTTCACCATCCAAACTAAGGGAACTGGAGAGAATCTGCAAGGAAGAATGACAGAGGATCCCCAAATCCAGGTGTGAAAAAACTTGTTGCATCATTCCTGAGAAGACTCATGGCTGTACTAGCTCAAAAGGGTGCTTCTACTCAATACTGAGCAAAGGGTCTGAATACTTAAGACCATGTGATATTTCAGTTTTTCTTGTTTAATAAATTTGCAAAAATATCTACATTTCTGTTTTTTTCTTTCAAGATCGGGTGCAAAGTGTACATTAATCAGAAAAAATTGAAGTTTTTGGATCTCATCAAATGGAAAGAATGGAAAGAAAGAGTGAAAAATGTAAAGGGGTCGCAATACTTTCCGTACCCACTGTATTTGTTGGAATACCTTGAAAAAATGTTCTGATGGATACTGAGATGGGACTGCAGTAGAACAACAGGAAACAGGAGGGGCAAATGTAGTCACATTTGGAGGTGACTATTGGACTATTTCCCATTCACATCAGGCCCCAAATGTAATGCAAACATTGTCTTAAACTTTATTGGCATCACATGCTAAATAATTTAATGGCATATTTTTTTGGTGAAACTTTTATTTTATGTAAAATATTAATGTTAGAGATGGGCGAATTGATTCTAACGAAGTAGAATTCGTTTAGAATTTCAGGAAAACTTCGGTTCTGAACGAAGTCGAACTTTGGGGTACTTCGGGTGAACGAAGTGTGCTTTTCATTGATAAAATGGCTGCGAGCACATGGCGTTACATGGGGCAAAGAAGAAGGGCATAGCCTGCATGACATGTGCAGAGATGAAGCCAATCAGAGACCGGCGGGATTCTGTGATGTCACCGCACTATATAAGTCCGGGCGCAACGCTGGGAGCTCACACTTCTCTCACTGTACTGATCAGGGAAGGTGCTGCTGCGGCTGATAGCTCTTACTGAAGAACTGATTTTTATACAGCGATTTTTGTGGGGTGTCTCAGCTTGTCTCAGAGACTACTTCTCTTAACGTTCAATTTGTGATTTTTTTGGGTATTGGATCTAAAATCCAGTGTGCGTCCACTGCAGCTGCATATACATTTAAACCTATCTGCTCACAGCACATTGAATATCCAAGGGGGATCTAAGCCAGTTCCTGTTGTATTCATTTAAAGAAACAGCGTTTTTACAATACAAATACCATTTCCCCATTTTTGGCTGCTCAATTCTTTGGCTCATTTTACATCCTGGGTTTAATTAAGTTTTTTTTTTCAGGTGTGTTAATCCAAATAAACTGTAATTTTCAACGCCAAAATATACATTTTCCTGTAGCCTAATTCCACAAGCAAAGGTTAATTACAATTTATCTCTTGTTGTGTAGCGTAAAAAACACCGGCATGTAACACGCTAACAAAGCTAGTAGTTTGTGGTGGCTCAATTCTTTGGCGCAATTTACATCCAGGGGTTAATTAAGCGTTTTTTTGTCAGCTGTGGTGACTCCAAGTAACCGCATTTCACCGCCAAAATATATACATTTTTCCTGTGGGCCTAATTCACAAGCCAAGGTTAATTACAATTTTATCTCTTGTTGTGTAGGGTAAAAAACACGGCATTGTAACAAGCTACAAAGCTAAGTAGTTTGTGGGGGCTCAATTCTTTGGCGCAATTTACATCCGGGGTTAATTAAGCGTTGTTTTTCAGCTGTGGTGACTCCAAGAAACCGTATTTTTCAGCGGCAAAATATATACATTTTTGCTGTAGCCTAATTCACAAGCAAAGGTTAATTACAATTTTATCTCTTGTTGTGTAGCGTAAAAAAACCGGCATTGTAACACGCTACAAAGCTAGTTATTTGGGGTGGCTAAATTCTTTGGCGCAATTTACATCCAAGGGTTAACTAAGTATTTTTTTTGCAGTTGCACTCAGTAAAAGAAACTTTCTTTCCACCACCACAGAAGAAATTTGGTAGCATAATTCCATATCCGAAGGTTAATTAACCTTTACATTCAGTAAAATACACAGAGTTTTTAAAGGGCACATACCAGTTAATTTTTCCTGGCCATTTGTGGAGCGCAATTTATATCCCAGGGGTACCCCAGCTTGTTACTGGGTTCATTTGGAGTCAAATAAGGGTGAATTTTTAAACATATACAGATATCTTCATCAAACAGTGTCCCTTTTACTTTTTAAAACAAACAGTATTTTCAGACAGAGAGGTGGCAGGCTCTGCACCTGCGATGTGGCAGGTGGCACAAACATTCCTGGAACAGGCCAGGTCGCAGCACAGCAAGGGGACGACGCAGCAGGGGTCACTCGGTGAGGCCAGAACTGCCTCTGTCATCTGGGCGGCCGTTGTGTTTTTTCAAAAACCCAAGGTTCTTGATTGTTGACTAGGTCATCCATTTCCCTCCCAGATGGACATCTGACAACCCCAGCCAAGAGTCGGTGGGAACTCAGACACAACCCTAAGTTGGCTTGGCCCTCACCTGTCCTCACCCCGCCTCTGCCCACCCGGTTCCCTCAGCCAGAGATCTACTATGTGGTCTGGCTCAGCGCCCACGATATAGCGAGGATGAACAATTTTGAGGAGGGCAGTCAGCAGCTACTTGGCAGCGAAAAATGGGGCCATACCCCCCTGCTTCTTGCAGTAGGCGGCAAGTTATAGATGTTGAGAGTGGCATGGGAGGTCATGTTGTGAGGAGTCAGCCTCTGCATACCAAGACCGTAAATGAGGACAGCATGGATGATGAAACAAAAATCGATTTTTATGTAGCCGACCGCACTTGGGAGCCGGGTGACGCAAGGGCTTAATCATCATCAGGAGAAGAGGGCGTCACTTGCGCGTCAGGAAAGCGGGCGCCACCCAAAGTGGGTTGGTGGCTGTGAGTCAGCAGGATAGCAGCAGTGCGAGGTCAGGAGCCAGGCGGCCACGGGGTAGAAAACCCGCTTCGCAGGTCCAAGAAAGAAAGCGGCACAGGGGCTCAGCGAGGCACGGCGGTAAGTAGTCACTCAGTGCAGAGCGTTTGGGGGTTAAAGTCAGATACTCGGCGGTGTGGCAGTTCCTTGCTAAGACACCGGGAGGAGCCGGAATATGGTATATGTAGAATCTGGGGGCAGAAAGTGAAGCGTGGCCAGGGAGCTAACATTGGCACCACGGCCCTGCATCAACACATGAAGCGTCACCATCCGGTGGCCTGGGAGAAACGTGGCTCACCTCTGTAGAAGGGAGCTGTTTCTCTTTGACATCATCTCCCGGTCCAGATGCTCCTGCTCCTCGCTACTCATGGCGCCAGAAATCCGTTCAGCGAGGCGATTGCAAAGAGACAACAGTATGCGTCCAACCATCCTAAGGTGCAGAAGCTGACCGTGCTCCTGTCAAAGTTGTTGGTACTGCAGTCCCTTCCTTTCCAAGTGGTGGACTCTGCACCGTTCAGAAAACTAATGGCTTTTTGCCGAGCCGAGATGGAGAGTTCCAAGCCATAAATTTTTTCCAAAAGGCAGTACCAGCACTTCATAAATATGTAAAAACAGAAGTGAGCCAGTCCTTAAGCTTATCGTTTGTTCCAAGGTGCACGGCAGCGTGGACGTCTGGAGCTGTTAACTACAGTCAGGGCCAGTACATTCCTTTACGGCCCACGGGTGAATGTGCTTCCTGCCCAGGCACACCAACAACTTGGACAGGAGACGCCGCTTTCTTCCTCCACCGTTGTCAAACTGTGGCTCCTGCGCCAATGTCCGCCTCCTCCTCCTCCACCACCACCACCATCTCAGCCTCCACAAGTATGCTCCATCATACCACAGGGGTAGGGCACAGCGGTGTCACGCAGTTTTTACACCTGGCTTGCCTCCGAACGAAGTCACAAGGGGGGGAACTGCTCCGCGTCATGCAGCAAGAAAACGAGTGTGGCTATCTCCGCGGCAACTGCAAATCGGTACCATGTGACAGACAATGGGAGGAACATGGTGTCCGCGCTGCACCGAGGAGGGATGGTCCATGCGCCCTGTATGGCGCATGTGTTCATTCTGGTTGTGAAAAGGGTCCTGAAGTCTTCCACAGATCTCAGAAAATTCTGAAAATGGGGCCCGGAAACTGTTTCATGCATTTTAAACCATTCGTAAAAAAGCCAGGAACACCCTCCTCGGTGCAGCGGCAGAACGGCCTCCCCCAACACACTCATATGCGATGTTTCCACCCGTTGGAATTCCAGCCTGCAAATGTTGGACCGACTGTATGAACAGAGAAAGGCCATTAACGATTTTTTGATGATCCAGGCGGACTGGATTACGCCCGTGTTTAACTTTGATGTCAGCCTGTGGCTGCTCATGGGTGACACCTGCCGTTTGTTGAGGCCATTCGGGGGGGCCACGTTATTTGTCAGTCGCCAGGGCTACGGGATGAATAATGTCAAACCACTGCTTCTTGTCCTGGAACAGATGCTGAAAAATCTGTCTGGGCAGGGACTGGAGATGTGGCGACTACATCCGCGGCCACATGAGTCCGCTGGGGACTGAAATGGAGGAGGAGGAGGGGGAGGACATTGGAGCAGAAGCATTGTCTGGTGAAATTAGTGGATTTTTCTACCCAGGTGACAAGAGGGAGGAGCAGGGGGCAGCTGGAGGAGGTAGATGGAGATGAGGAAGACGAGGCAGATGACCCACAAGCACCGTGGCAGTATACAGTGGAGATGGAGGTAGGGAGCCCCCGAGTCACTGTGGCAGATGGCCCGCAGCAAAGCTGATTTGCCTGGCTAGTGACAGCCGAATAGTCAGCATCCGGCTGAGGGATGACTTTTTGCTCTCTACCCTATTGGACCTTCGCTACCGGTCCAAAATGGGAGCCTTTTTCCCAGCTATTGAGAGGGAGGACAAACTCAAATACTATAGGGAAATCCTCCGTATCAGTTGGTCCGCTGCCCAAAGTTCGCATCGTCCCTCCTCTGACAGGTCTGACCGGGGGGTTCCTCAGCGCTCACGTACTACTGGCCGCAGCTGCTGGGGGAAAAGGTGGGGGGGTAGGAGCAGTACCCAGCTCCATCAGCAGCAACCTAAGTCTGGAGTCACTGATGACAGCTTCCTTCACCCGCCTAGTGAGGAGGGTATCGCCCACACAGCAGGACCTGGAGCAGTCCCTGAACCAACAGGTGGTGGCCTACTTGGACAGCACTCTGCCACCCCAGTTAGAAGATCCGCTGGAACTACTGGGCAGCCAAACTGGATGTGTGGCCACAACTTGCCGAGTGTCCAGTAGAGAAGCTGTCCTGCCCGGCCAGTAGTGTGGCATCAGAGCGGGTCTTCAGTGCGGAGGGGGCCATCGTTACCCCAAGGAGAACCCGCTTGTTTATGGGAAATGTGGAACGACTGACCTTTGTCAAGATGAATCAGGCCAGGCCAGGATGTACACACACCAATGCCTTAGGCGTCAGTCTGGGTTCAAACTACCTTTCCTCAGCCACTATTCTGATGCCGCCAAACCTGCCTGATGCCACACATCTGCGACAGTTTCCCCATCTGCCTACCACCATCTTTACAGGTGACTGGTTTGGGCCACCCACCTCAACACTCTGTCATTGTGCCACTCTATGACCTCATGCTGCTGCTGCTGTTGCTGGTGCCGTGACATCCACACTGTGTCACTGTGCCACTCTCTGACCTCATGCTGTTGCTCTTGCCGCCGTCACCTCCAATCTATATCATTCTGCCACTCTGTGGCCTACTCCTTTCTTTGCCACCTCCAGAATGTCATTGTCCACTGTCTGACCTCATGCTGCTGCTGTGGCCCGCTGCCATGACCTCCACACTGTGTCATTGTGCCACTGTCTGACCTCATGCTGCTGCTGCCGTGCCCTCCACTCTCTGTCATTGTGCCACTCTATGGCCTACTCCAGTTTTTGCCACCTCCAGAATGTGATTGTGCCACTGCCTGACCTCATGCTGCTGCTACCGTGACCTCCACACTGTGTTATTGTGCCAGTCTGTGGCCTGCTACTGTTTTGCCACCTCCAGAATGTCATTGTGCCACTGCCTGACCTCATGCTGCTGCCGCTGTGACCTATACTCTCAGTCATTGTGCCACTCTGTGGCCTCCTCCTGTTTTGCCACCTCCAGAATGTCATTGTGCCACTGTCTGACCTCGTGCTGCCCGCTGTGGCGCTGCCGTGACCTCCACACTGTGTCATTGTGCCACTGTCTGACCTCATGCTGCTGCTGCCGTGCCCTCCACCTCTGTCATTGTGCCCCTCTGTGGCCTACACTTGTTTTGGGCCCCCTCCAGAATGTCATTGTTTCCACTGTCTGACCTCATGCTGCTGCTGTGGCTGCGCCGGACCTCCACACTGTGTCATTGACACTGTTGACCTCATGCTGCTGCTGCCGTGCCCTCCACTCTCTCTCATTGTGCCACTCTGTGGCCTGCTACTGTTTTGCCACCTCCAGAATGTCATTGTGCCACTGCCTGACCTCATGCTGCTGTGGCTGCCGCCGTCACCTCCACACTCTGTCACTATTGTTGCCACTAGTGTTGAGCGATTGCGTTGGCTATCGAGATCGATCGATTTGTCCCGGGCCGCTATCGATAAGGTTTTTCGATAGTAGCATCATTA
>JAODAL010052199.1:0-26143 GCA_025379985.1 Phyllomedusa bahiana
AATAAATAATAGGTCTGAAAAAGGGAAAAAACAAAAATGAAGCAAAATTTTTTGGAAAACAAAATTTTTTCGTGTAAAAGCTTTAAATTTTGTCCAAGCTAGCAAAAATTTAAAGGTAGAGGAAATTTAAAAAACCCAAAGGGTTCTTGGCTCCAAAAGGGGCCCAAAAGAAATGGGGGCGGGGAAGAAAATTTGCAGTAGGGTTTTTGGTTATTCATTTGGGAAAAGGGGTCTCTTACAACCTTAAGCTAATAAATTTTAAATTTAAGTTGCTTAGGGGAACGGGACAAATCTTTTGGGGTTTCCCCGGAGAAAGAAAAAGTTTTCTATTAATTGTAGGTCCCATTTAAGTGGAAAAAAAAAAAAAAAATAAAAAACCCTTTTTAAAAAATTTGGCATTTAAATTAATTCATTTTATTTTAAATTTGGGGTTTCTCTTTTTTTAAAGGTTTAATTTATCAAATTTGCAAAAGGGTAGTCTAAAAAACCGATTTAATATTTCTGTCACTTTCTACACTCAACTGTAGCAAATTAATTTACCCCAAATTGTTTTCCAAAATGAAAACTTTAAAAAACAATGAAAATATCCCAAAACCAAGAACCCCAATTGCAAACCCCACACCTTCTATCACCCCACATTTAGCCCACTCCCTCCCATAAGGCCTCACAGGACTTATCTGAAATAGATGACTGTTAGGGTTAACGGGTTTCCCCCAAAAACTTTTATTTAAACCACCCCATTTTTTATAAAAACAAGGCGGCCCAATTGTAAACAACACTTTCCCCCTTTGTCCCCCCATATACCTTTAAAGAGTAAGCCCCTTGGGCAAGCAGGGCGCTCCCCACCTTGTGCCCTCATCTGTAATAAACTTTTAAATTGTGAAAAATTCTGTCTTTTTGCCCTGTAATTATCCCCTCTAATTGAAAGGGGGTGGGGAAATTTTGGGTTGGCGTTTTTATAAATTTTTATTATTTTAAAATTCTGTCCATACCCGGGTTTCAGGTGCCCCACACAGATATTCTCACTTTGGTGTTTGATTCCCCTCTCTAGTGCAATGACCCCTGGGCCCGTTTAAGAAGTAACAATGGGGGTCCAGGATTTTCCTTTAAAAGGGAAAAACCCTTTTACTTTTGGGGTGAAAAAAAAAAAGGGGATCAAATGTTATCTTAAAATTCAGGTACTTTAATTGTTTTTATTCCGGGAAATTCTTTTTCCTGTGATATGCAAGTTTTTATGAAGCTTTCAATAGAAATTATTTAAATTAAAAAAAAAAAAAACAAAAAAAAAACCCAATCAATCCCCAAATCCTATAACTACAGGGTAAAAACTGTAAGTAAGCTATGACCAAAAATAAAAGTCGTTTAATCAAAATTTAAAATATTTTTACTGAAGCCAAAAAACCCGCCCACCTTGCTCAAGTAAAGGGGTTTTCAAGAGTTTTTTTTTCAAAAAGTCACCTCATTTTTTAAACCTACAGTTGAAAATGGGAAAGTTTGAAATTCCCCAAAAATACAAAAAAAGGGACTCAAATGGCATGTTTTTTCCCCATCTAAACATGAACCCATAATAAACCTACCCGTTTTAGGTCAATTAGGAACCAAAAAGATTTAAATTTTCCAAAAGCCCCAATGAGAGAGAGTTTTGTAATGCATTTTTTAAAAACTTTTCTGCAAAGTCCCAAATTTTTACATACACTAGGATTTTCTATGTCTTAAAAAAAATTTGGGAAAACCCCCAAAAATGATGTCATGTCTGTGGAAAACATCGATTTTTTTTCATTGGCAAAAATCTGAGTTAATTTTAGACATACCGTGGTTTTATCTTAAAAGGGACACCACAAACACCCCTGCTTCTTTGGGGTAAAACCATGGGAAAAAAACAAGGAAAAAGCCCAAGAAACAGGAAAAGAATTGTGGACCTGGGACAAGTCCCCGGGTTTTCCCTTTGGGGCCAAAATTTCCCGATGAGATGAACGAGGCACCCCTTTAGCTAACAAAAAAATTATTTTCAAATACAAACAAAATGGGAAAAGTCCAAAATCAAACCGCCACAAAAGGGGGGACAGTTTTTTATCTCAGAGATGCCCCTGCTTTAGTCTGACAAGTGGCCCTATCAAAACCCCAAAAACAAAGCAAAAAAACCTTGGGGAAGATGCGGGCGGAAGCTGGCAAGATTGGGTCATCATTCACAAGGTTTTGAAACAAGTA
This sequence comes from Phyllomedusa bahiana, assembly GCA_025379985.1. NCBI lineage: Eukaryota > Metazoa > Chordata > Amphibia > Anura > Hylidae > Phyllomedusa > Phyllomedusa bahiana. The sequence continues at coordinate 2,209 of JAODAL010052199.1, forward strand.
CTGTTTTCAACATGGCTGAAAAAGCCACTCGCCAGGAAAAAGGGCATTACCCCAAAAAAAACATATAAAAACTAGGAAATTTAAATTTTTTACATGCCACAGGAACCCAAAACCTCATTTTTTGGGGACATGTTTCCCTTTTGGGGTGACAAAAAAAATTTAACTGTTTGGGGTATAATGACCAAAATTACGTTTGGAGGGAAAAAGGGAGAAGTTAGAAGCCTAAGGGCACCTTTCCCAAAAGCGGGAAAAATGGGGTTTTGGGAGCATCTTTGGGGTGGGTTTTTTTTGCTTTTCCCGAGGAAAAATGGTGCACTTCAAAAAATTAAAAGGACATATTTAGGAAAGAAGAAAATTGGGAATACTGAAGCAACTCTCAAGCGTCACCAAAGGAAAATTAAAGCTTTGGGGGGAAATGGGGCTTTCCAAAAGGCTAATCCCCCAAGCTTTTCCCAAACGGGTTTTACAATTTGGCTTAAGGAAAACCCCACGTAATGTTTTAAAGGCATCACAAACCCCTGCTCAACCCAAACTAAAAAATTTTTTTTTTGGGCAAATCTGTAAAGGCAGGTGCGAGCAGGGAAACCCTACAACGGGCTCAGTTACACCATTCTGTCAGGGGAAAAATGGGCCAAAATTTTTCCAAATTTTGTCGAAGCTTGTAGAAAGAATACCAAACGATTGCCCCCGTATCAGTTAAGGGCAAAGCTACCAAAAACTAAGGTATGTGTGTAAACCCTTTTGACTTTGCAGAAAGTAAAGAAAATGCATTAAAAATCGCGTCTCATTAAACTGGGATTCGGCCAAATGAATAACTTCGGGAATCCAATTGACCTAAAAGGAAAGGGGTTTATTTTGATTCCCTGTCAGATATGAGAAAACATGCATAGTGTCTTTTTATAGTGTAAGTAAAATTCGGGTTTAAAATGGTATTATAAAATCACAAACATACCTTTACTTATTGCTCACTGGGCAGAACAAAACACGGTCCTATAGGAGGCAATAACCCCCCAATACACTGGGAGAAGTTTACAGAAAAACCATCCGGGGGGAAAATTGCTTAGTAAAAACTGATTTGGAGCCCATACAAAAGTGAAACTGATTTTACCAAATTTCTTGGTATGGTGTCTTTTTTGCAAAAAATAAAAACGTAAAATTATGGTAAATTATTCTACGTTTTGGGGGGGGCATATCAACTTTTGCGTGACACATTTTATCCATATTGGTAACAAAATTTTCCCCGTACCCCAATATATTTAAGTTATGAAAAATTTTAATCAGGGTAAACCTTTATTTTTTAGATAATTTTGGTATTTAGTTATTGAATCACTGTTGAACGGGGGTTGCTTAGGACCCCAGGTGAAGTCGTTTCTAGGGGCCCATAAGAGCTGTTTCGGGGTCCACCTAGAGTTTATTTTAGGGGGGCCCCCCCACAGATACTGAAAATGAAACTAATCCTTTGCAGTATACTCTGCCTCTTGCTTTTTTGCACATCTTTTCTATGTTTTTTTGACTAACGAGGATGTATGTGCAGTTAAAAGAACTCCAGGACTACCATGCTAAAGGGGCCCACTGGGGTTTTCCCCTATTTTCCATGTCCAGTCCAACCTGATTTGAATCACCCCTGAATACTTTAAAGGGGGATTCCATTTGGGGGAAATGAATTGCACATCTTTCTGCGCAGAGAACACAGAGGTGGCAGTACAAACACTGTGCCCGGGTGTACTCAAACTCCCATAGAAAATGAAAGAGAGAAACCAAATACACACCACCACTCTTTCATAGTGGATTTTATGCGATAAGCAAATTTTTTAAAAAAATATATATAAAGCACATTTTACACAAAAAAAAAAAAATGTCCCCCTCTTAGAAGCCCCATTTATATGCAATAAAATCCCGGCAATTGGGGGTTTTTCCCCTATTATTTTGCAATTTTTTGGGGCTTTCTCATACTGATGTGAATTGGGATCGTTTTTGGGTCAGTTTTTATTTTGAACACATGAGAGTTGTCTATTTTGGGCGTTTAGGTCCCACCCCTTTCTTTCTGTGAGGTGTCATCTGGTGTTGTTGTTTTTCTGGTTATACATTTCCCTTTTGCTCTTCTCAATTTTTTACTCCGTTAAAAGTTAAGTGCCCCGTGAGTAGAAGGGAAAAAAGGTTTACTTAAAATTAATTATGCAAAAGTTCAGGTTAACACACTCTATGGGCCAGTTGGGAAATGATCTTACTGCTGTTGAATCAGAGAAAGTGCGGGAAAGGGAGCTGTGTTAAAAAAAAATTTAAAGAAAAGCTGAAACCTTTAGGTGGCTGTTTTTGAGGGGTGAGTTAGAGTGTCAGAGAGAGAAATAAAACAAGCTGCAACAGAAACGCCCCGTATCTCTCTCAGGAACTTTTTAATCACAAGTACAGTGGGGGTGTGTACCCACGGACTGAAACCTGTAGACTCAGAGATGTTATTGTTGTCTCATCGATTTTGGGGAAAGTGTTAAAGCGGAGTAAAAGTCTTTGTGAAATGGATGTTGACAGAAGAAAACCCTCCCCGAGACTTGTGTTTGGGAAAATTTGGGCCAGAAAAAACCCAGGCCCGGTTAGCTTGCAGGGTTTAAGACTTTTGGTTACCCCCGTAGACAGTTTATTACGGTCTAAATTTAGGTCAGGTTTTAAAACAACATTTTGTAAATACGTCCGCATGAGACGGGGAACAATCCCCATACTGGTGTTGTAATTTTGTTTGTTGCTCTTGTTGGGAAGGCTTTTAAATTGGTTAATTGTACTCTGGGAATAGCGGTATTTTTTGGAGGTTTTAAACCTTTGTGCTACACCGCCCCGAAATCACTCCCACTATCCCACCCTTTTCCAGGGGTTTTAATGAGTAAATAGAGGTCAATTTCTGAGTCCAGGGTATGTAGGGCAGCATCCTGCTTAACACAAGGTCCTGGGCTTGTTACATTTTTTGGGGGTATCCGGATAATACCTTTTTTTTATTCACACTATGAACTGGTTTAATTTTTCTTCATGTTGCCTTGGCATTCTGGAAACCCACCTTGGTACAGGTTTACTATTATCTAGTGCACCTGTATAATATAACCCAGCAGACTTTGCTGCTTTTTGCGGGGAGCCAGTCACTCCCAAATGGCTCTAAGTAGGCCTTTATTCAGTTTTTATTATTTGAGTTTTTGTTCCTTTGTAAATATTTAATATTTTAACACTCACCGGCCACTTTATTAGCCACCATGTTAGTAACGGGTTGGCCCCCCTTTTGGGCCTTTGAACCCCTCAATTTTTGGGGCATAGTTTAAAAGGTGTTGAAACTGTCAATTGTCCCAAAAGGGGCCCCAAAATCCCAAAGAAAATTTTCCCCCACACCATAAACCCCACCACCAAACCAGCCTGAACCCTTATACAAGGAGGAGGGATCCTCTTTCAGTTGTTGCGCCAAATTCTGACCCTAACCATCCGAATGTCGCAGCAAAATCGAGACTCATCAACCGGGCAATTTTTTTCCAAATCTTCTACTGTCCAATTTCGATACTTGGGAAAATTTGGAGCCTCATTTTTCCCTGTTCTTAGTGAAGGAGTGGCACCCGTGTGGTCTTCTGCTGTTTACCCATCTCCCTCAAAGTTCCCGTATGTGCTTCAAGATGCCTTCTGCCTACCTTTGGTTTTAACGGGTGGCCTATTTGAGCACTGTTTGCCTTTCTATCAGCTCGAACCCTCTGCCCATTCTCCTTTTCCTCTGGGTCAACAAGGCCCCTTTTCCCCCCACAGGACTGCCGCTCACGGATGTTTTTCTTTTTCGGACCATTTCTGTAAATCTAGAGATTTTGTGCGTGAAAATCCCCGGAGATCAGCAGTTTCTGAAAATCAGACCAGCCCCTTTTGGCACCAACAACCCGCCAGTTTTAAAAGGGACTCAAATCACCTTTTTTCCCCTACTGGGTGTCGTTTGAACTGCGGAGATTGTCTTGACCATGTCTACATGTAAAAGCACTGAGTTGCCGCCAGTGATTGGGTGATTAAAAATTAAATGTAACGACAGTTTGGGCAGGGGGTACCAATAAATGGCCGGGGAGTGTGTTATATATATATATATTATATAAATATTTTTAATATTTTTTTTTTTTTTTTTTTTTTAAATTGTAGTCAAGCTTGGGGGCCCTTTTCATGGGGTTGTGAGCTTTTAAATGGGGCCCAATTATCACTAATACCCCTTTCTTTTTTTCATATTTTTTTCAGTTGTATTTTTGCCTTTTTTACGGGGGCGTTGAGTGTAAGTATAAAGTGTTGGACATTGTGATATGCCAGGCACCATTCCACTTTTAAAGTAGGGTTTTCCCCACTTGAAAAATAGGGGAAAATTTTGGGTTTTTCGGAGAAGGGTGTGCACTTGTTATTAAGATTACGGGCACTAAAGGGGCGAATTGATTCTAACGAAGTGGAATTCGTTTAGAATTTCAGGAAAACTTGGGTTGGGAAACAAAGTCAAACGTTGGGGACTTCGGGAACAAGTGTCTTTTTATTGATAAAACGCGCAAGCACATGCGCTACATGGGGCAAAGCACTCTGGAGGGGAAGGGCATAGCCTGCATGACTGGCAGAGGTTAAGCCAAACAGGACCGGGGGATTCTGTGAATCACCCCACTATTAAATCCGGGGGGGCACGCGGGAGTTTATACCGCTCCACTGTCTGATCAGGGAAGGTGTCGCCCGGCTGATACTTTACTGAAGAAAAGATTTTTATATAGCGATTTTTTTTTGGGGTGTCCCCCAGCTTTCTCAGAGACGTTCTCTTTAAAGTTCTATTTTATTTTTTGGGGTATTTATCTGAAATCCATGTGGTCAATGCAGCTGCATATACATTTAAATCCAAAGGGGGATCTAAGCCATTTCCCTGTTGTTTTTCTTTTAAAAAAGAAACACGTTTTTACAATACAAATACCATTTTAAAATTTTTTGGTGCTCAATTCATTGCGCAATTTAAAAACCAGGGGTTTAAATTAAGCGTTTTTTTTGTGGTGTGTGCCCCCAAGAAACCTTCTTTTTTCAACGCCAAAATAATACTTTTTTCCTGTGGCCTAATTCCCCCAAAGAAAAGGGGTTAATTCCCAACGAAATCTCTTTTTTGGGGTGGCGTAAAAAAAACACGCAATTTTTACACGCTACAAAGCTACTATTTTTGTGCGGCTAAATTTAATTTCCAATTTACATCCAGGGGTTTTTTTAAAGCGTTGTTTTGCTGGTGTGTTTGACAAAAAAAACGTATTTTTAAACCCCAAAAATAAAAAATTTTTTTTTGTAGCCAAATTTCCCACAAGAAAAGGGTTTAAAATTAACAACTGTATCTTTTGTTGGGGGCCCGTAAAAAAAAATGAAAATTTTGTAAAAACACTACAAAGCACTAGTTTTTTGCGGATCAATTCTTTGGCGAAAATTTTCATCCAGGGGTTTTAATTTAAGCGTTTTTTTTGTTTGGTGTGGCTGAAAAAAAATAAACCGTTTTTTTTACCCCAAAAAATTTTTAAAAAATTTTTTCCTGTAGCCTAATTCAGGTCCAAAGGGTTAAAAAACCTTTTTTTTGTTTTTAAACATTTATTTAAAACCCCACAGTTTTTTAAAAAAGGGGAACACAAACAAGAAAAAATTTTTCCGGCCTTTTGTGGACGCAATTTATTTTCCGGGGGTTTACCCAAGTTTAGTTCCCGGGTTTCTTTGGGATCAAAACCCGGGGTTGAAATATTTATTCATTTTCCCGTTTAAAAACATCAAAACGTGTCGAACTTTTTAGAAAAAAACCAAAAGCAGACAGTGGGGGGGCAGGCTTTTAAACCTGCGAGGGCAGTGGGCACAAACTTCCTTGGGAAAGGGGGCCCCAGGTCGCACACAGAAAGGGGGAAACGTCGCAGCGGGGGTTCACTCGGTGGGGCCCAAACGGGGCCCGGGGCTGTAAATCTAGGGGCCGGTTTTTGTTCAGAAACCCCAAAGGGGATCTTGTTTTGGGTTTTAATAGGTCATCCTCTTCCCCCCATGACATCGGGAAAACCCCCCCACCCAAAGCCCGGTGTGAATTTAAGACAAAACCCCCTTATTTGGCAGGCCCGGGAGGGGGTCAGGGCCCCTCCCTGTCCTCAGCCCCCCCTCTGCCCACCCGGTTCCCTCAGCCAGAGATTTTCTATGTGGTCTGGGCTCAGCGCCACAATATAGCGAGGATGAAAAATTTTTTAGGAGGGCATTCAGCAGCAACTTGGCAGAAAAAGAAAGGGGCCAATCCCCCCTGCTTCTTCTGGGGCGGCAAAGTATAGATGTGGAGAGTGGCATGGGGGTCATGTTGTGAGGGGTCACCTCGGCATACCAAAAACCGGTGTTTGGGGGGCCCAGAAGTGACGAGGAAACCCACAATGGGATGTTGAGGGTACCCGGGACGAAATTTGGGGACCGGGGTGGGGGCAAGGGTTCATCATCGTCAAAAGGGAAGAGGGCGTCAGCTTGGGGGGTAGGGCAGCGGCGCACCCGGGAAAGGGGGTCTGGGGCCCGTGAGTCACGGGATAGCAGCAGGGGTGAGGTCGGGGCCAAGGGGCCCACGGGGTAAAAAACCGCTACCCCAGGCCCAAGAAAGTAGCGGAAACAGGGGCTCAGCGAGGCAGGGGGCAGGGGGTCACTCAGTGCCGAGCGTTGGGGGTTTAAAATTTCCGTTTATCGGGGGTTGGGGTCATTTTTTTTTGCTAAACCCCGGGAGGACCAAATATGGGTTATTTTTAGAATCTGGGGAAAAAAAAAGTAAAAGCGTGGCCGGGGAGTTTAATGTTGGCACCAGGGCCCCCGGGGCCAACACATGCAGCATTCCCTTCCGGTGGCCGGGGGAGAAAGTGCTAATGTGGGGTCCTTTCCCCCGGGCCCAAAGCAACACAGCAGCACGCCCAGGGGGAACGCATGCAATTGCACCCCAGTCAAGGCTCCACCACCTCTGCGGGAAGGGGCCTGTTTCTCTTTGCTTTACCCTTCCCGGCCCCAGATGCCCCTGCTCCCGCAAATTCATGGCCCCAAGCAGTCGTTCACGAGGCTTTTTGCAAAGAGACAACATTTTTGCGCCCAACCTTTTCCCAAGGTGCAGCACTAAACCGTGCTCCTGTCCAAGTTTTTGGGTTTTTTGCGTCCCCTCTTTCCAAATGGTGGATCTGCCCATTCAAGAACTAAGGGTTTGTCCCGACCCGAAAAAGGAGGGGGTTCCAAGCCTTTAATTTTTTTTTTAAAAAAGGCAGTACCACCCACTTCAAAAATATGTAAAACAGAAGGTGGGCCAGCCCTTGATTAGGTTTTTTCCCAAAGGTGCACGGAAAAGCGCGGACGTTGGAGCTGAAACCTAGGGTGGGCCCAGAAACATGTCCTGTTGGGCCCCCGGGGTGAATGTGTTCCCTGCCCAGGCACCCCAACAACTTGGACAGGAGACGCCGCTTTTTTTCCTCCACGCCGTAAAATGCTGCACCTGCGCCAATGCCCCGTCTCCTTCCCCCTCCCCATCCCCCCCAAATCTAGCCTCCAAAAGAAAAGCTCCATCTTACCACATGTGTAGGGCACAGCGGTGTAAAGGCAGTTCAAACACCTGGCTTGCCTGGGCAAACGAAGTCACCGGGGGAGGTACGCCCCCGCGTCATCCCGAAAGGGAAATCGTTTGTGGTTTTTTCCCCGGGCCAACTGAAAATTTGGAACCATGGTGACGGACAATGGGAAAACAGGGTTTGGTCTGCGCTGCCCCGAGGGGGGATGGCCCCATGCCCCCAGCATGGCGCATGTGTTCAATTTTGTTGGGAAAAAGGGTTCCTGAAGTCTTCCCCAAATTTTTAGAAGATTCTGAAAAAGGGCCGGAAAACTGTGAAATGCACTTTACCATTCGTACAAACCGGAACACCCCCCTCGATTTGCACGGAAGAACGGCCCCCCCAATACACTTTTTATGCAAAATTTTCCCCCAAACCGCTGGAATTCCAGCCTGCCCCATGTTGGCCCGGGACTGTATGAACGAAAAAAGGGCCTTTTAACGATTTTTTTGATGATCCAGGCGGACAGGAGAAACCCCCCTGTGAAACTTTATGTCAGCCCAGGGGCAGCTCATTTTGTGACACCTCCCGGGTTTGCTGAGGCCTTTCGAGGGGGGCCAAACGTTATTTGCATCCCCCAGGACTACGGGATGAATAACTCTTTTCCCACTGCTTATGTCCAAAAAACAGATGCTGAAAAATCTGTCTGGGGGGGGAATTTGGAAGCCCGTGGCGATAAATCTCGTGGCCAATGAGTCCAGGGGGGACTAAAAATGGGGGAAGGGGAGGGAGAGGACATTGGAGCAGAACCCATTGTCTGGTAAAATAGGGGATTTTCCCCCCAGGTGACAAGCCAGGAGGAGCAGGAGCAGCTGGAGGGGGGTTGGATGGGGGGGGGTTGGGGGGGAGGGGGAAAGGCGATGCCCCCCAAGGGCACCGTGGCAGTTACAGGAAAGGGGAGGCAGGGACCCCCCTCGGAGTCACTTGTGCAGATGGCCCGCACATGCTTTTTGGGCCTGGCTAGTGCCCACCCGAATATTTCAGCTCCGGCAAAGGATGACTTCTGGCTCTCCACCCTTTTTGGACCCTAGTACCCATCCCCAAAAAGGGAGCCTTTTTCCCCGCTATTAAGGGGGAGGACAAACTCAAATACTATAGGGAAATCCCCGTTAAAACAGTTGGCCGGGTGCCATATGCGGCTTTGTCCCCCCTTGACAGGGCTGGGGCCGGGGGGTTCCCCCAGCACTCATTTCTCTGCCCCCGCTGCTGGGGGTTGGTGGGGGGTAGGGCGTACCCGCTCCATCATTTTGTAACCTAAGGCTGGAGTCACTTTGAGCAGCTTCCTTCACCCGCCCATGAGGGGGGGCAGTTCCCCGCAGCACAGGGCCCGGAGGGCCCTCCCTGAAACCCAACGGTTGTTGGGCCCATTGGACAGCACTTGCCCCCTCAGTTTTAAAAAAATTGCTTGGGGCTACTGGCAGCCAAACTGGAGTGGTCTGCAACCCTTTCCCAGTTTTGGGAGTGGAGAAGCTGTCCCCGCCGCCAGTTGTGTGGCATCAGAGCGGGGGTTCAGTGCGGGGGGCCATCGTTACCCCAAAGGGGGAAAACCCCTTTCCCCGGAAAAATTTGGAAAAACTGAACCTTTTTTCAAGATCAAACAGGGGTGGATCGGGGCCCGGATTTTCCCCACACCAAAGGGTTAGGGGTCATTCGGGTTTAAAAATACCTGCCTCAGCCAAATATTTTGATGCCCCCACCCCCTGATGCCACACAAACTGCTGCCAGTTTCTCCATCTGCCTACCAAACCCTTTTTTACCAGGGATGTAAATTTCCCCCCACCCCAACACTCTGTCATTGTGCAAAATCCCATGACCTCTGCTGGCTACTGTTGCCGTGGGCCCTCCCCACTTTGTCATTTTGCCCCTTCCCCCTTTTTACCACCTCATGCTTTGCTCCTGCCCCATTTACCTCAAATTTTCTGGTTTATTGTGCCACTCTGGGGCCCACCCTTTTTTTTTTTGCCCCCTCCATAAATTTTTCATTTGCCACTTTTGACCTCATGCTGCTGCTTTTGGGCTTTCCCCTGTCCTCCACACTGTGTAAATTTTGCCCCTGCCTGATCATGCTCTGCCGCCGTGACCTTGCTCCCCAGGCATTGTGCCCTCTGTGGCTTCCTCCTGTTTTTTCCCCCTCCAAAAGTCTTGTGCCCCTCCTGACCCCCCCATGCGGGTGCTTTACTCCTGCTTTGCCCTCCACCCCTGGTTTTCATTGTGCCACACTGTGGCCCAATTTCTGTTTTGCCACCCCCCGGGAAAGTCATTGTGCCACTTTTTGACCTAAGCTGTGCTGTGGCTGCTGCCCTGTTCCCCCACACTGGTATTGTTTCCCCCTGCCGCCATGACCCTTTGCCCTCATTTATTTTCCCTTTTTTGTGGCTTCCTCCTGTTTTGCTACTTTCCCGAATGTCAAATTCCACTGCCCCACCCCCATACCCGCTGCTGGTTTTGACCTCCACTCTCAGTCATTGTGCCACCTTTTGGCCTAGTCCTGTTTTTGCCACCCCCCAAATGCATTCTGGGCCCCTGCCAAACCCCATGCTTCTGCCCCCGGGGGGACCTCCCCTCTAAATCCCCTTGTGCCATTCTGTGGGTTCCTCCTGTTTTTTCCCCCCTCCAGAATGTCATTTTTGGGGCCCCTGCCAAAACCTCATACTGTGCGTTGTGACCTCCACTCTCGTCCTTTTGCCCCCTGTGGGTAGTCCGTTTTTTCCACCTCCAGGGAATTTTCTTTTTGCCACTGGGCCCAAACCCCATGCTTTTGCCGCCCTGACCTCCGCTCTAGCCCTTTTTGCCATTTGTGGCTTCCCTTTGTTTTTGCCCCCTCCGAAATTTTATTGGGGCCCCCTGCCTGCCTCCCTATTGCTGCTTTTTGACCCTACCCCCTTTGTGATTTTTGCCCCCTCTGTGGCCTAATAAAATGGGTTTTCCACCTCCAGAATTTTCATTGTGCCCCTGTCTGACCCCATGCGCTGCTGGGCTGCTGCCGTGTCCCCCCATACTGTGTTTATTGTGCCACTTTCTGACCCATTCTGGGCTTGGCGGTGCAGTTCCCCCAAAACTGTGTTTATTTGCCCCTGCCTGACCCCCATGCTGCTGGCCCCCGTGACCTCCCCTTTTCAGTCTTGTGCCTTTTTTGGCTTCCTCCGGGTTTTGGCCCCCTTCAGAAAGTCATTTTGCCAATGCCTGAACCCCATGCCCCGCTTCCCCGTGACCCCCGTCTCAGTCATTGTGCCCCTTTTTGTGGCTTCCTCTTTTTTTGCCACCTCCAAAAAGTCAAATTTTGCCACTGCCCGACCCCCATGTGCTGTGGCTGCCGCCCCACCTCCACACTCTGTTTACTAAGTTGCCCCCCTGAAACTTTCCCGCTTGGTTTTTTTCAGTTTGTGGCATGAATTTACAGGCTACAAAATTTCCCCCTTGATTTTTTTGGTCCGGGTTTTTCCCCCCTTAATGCCCCGAAAAATTTTTATTTGAAGCGATTTTAAGAGCGGCGGCAGTAAAGTGGTGTCCCTACTAAAACAAACATAGTATTAAAACCAAAAACCCAAACTCCTCTGCCTATTTAAGCATGGGCCCCAATGTTTACAGCAACCCCGCAGGCTCTGTGCAGCCCGGGGAAAAAGCTGCTTTTTAACGCGATTCGTCCCGAAGTAATTCGGACCGGGAAATTTTTTTTTGTTTAAAAATTCGGCGAAGTGACCGGGAAACGAAATTTTTTAGAAATTCGCCCCCTCTAACTGGCACCCTATTAGGGGCCTCAAATTTTTGGCAATTAAAATTTTGGCAATCAGGGATTGTTTCCCCTATTATATTTTAAAATTTTTTTTGCCATTTCCCGTTTTGGTGTGAATTGGAGTCCCGTTTAAATTCAGTTTTTTTTTTGGGAAAACCCCCCGGGGTTGGGGGCATGTGAACGATTTTTCCCTTTTTCTTTGCTGTACAAAATTTAAAATATAACCCGGGAAAAAAAATGGGGCTTTCTGGTTTTTGCCCGGGGGTTTTTTTTTAGTGCCTGGGCCTTTTAGCTGAAAATATAGCCTTTTTTTTCTTTTTTTTTTTTTTTCCGGAAATAAATTAAAAAACCCAACCCAAAAACCCTAAGTGAAAAAAATTTATTATAGATTACAAAGAAGAGGTGGAACCCTGTACTAAGGGCCCAAATTTAAATCCCCACTTTAAGTGTCAGGCCCTTTTCCTTAACCCGAAAAACGCCCCTATTCAAAATGAATCTACACCCTTTTTTTAGGCTGAACCGATTGCTTTGGGGATGATGCACCCCCGGAAATATTTTTGGTAAAATTTAGTTTGGACCGAAAACCCCTAACCAAAAAGCAAAAATAAGTTAAAAGTGTTTTCCAGCTATAATTCTTTTATTAGCCTGTGCCCTTTTTTGTACTTCGTCTATGAAAGTAGTCGAGCTTTTTTGGGCCGAAATTTTTTTTTTTTTTTGGGGGGGGGGGTCCCAAAGGGAAAGACCAAAAAAGAAGCAGTATGAAAAATTTTTATCCGCACTTTTTTGATTTAATTATTAGGGAGTACAGGGGACAAAGGTAGAATGACACCCCTGTGGTTGAACACTCCCCTGCAATGAATGTGTGATTATTTATTTTAGGGAATAGATTTGACGGTAGCTCCCCAAAGAGGGGGAGGTAAATGTTTGGGGCTGTGAGGTCAGGACTGGGGCCCGCTCCCATCACTGGCCCCTGATCCTCAAAGAAAGCTTTTCACTAGGGATCACTAGGGACATTTTAAAAACAAAAATGTAACAAAATTTTTAATTAGGGAAAAAATTATTTATTTTTTAATTCGAAGCTTTCCATAAAAAATTTTTTCTTAATTAAAAAAAAAAAAAAACCTTTAATCCCATATTTTCCTACTCGCAAAATTTTACATTTAATATGCATCCATAAAAAAATTGATAAACTTTTTTAAAAACCACAAATACTTTAAAAACTGTGTCATTTTTCCCATAAAAAAAGGTGGAAACAAATTTTTTTTCCCAGCATGCAGTGATATTTTTTCAGCTCAGTTTAAACAGAAACCAAAAAACCAAAAAACCCAATAGACGTGTTATAGTCAATGGGAAAATTGGGCACTGCCGGGATTTCAAGTAACAAAATCCCCGTCATTTTTTTTTTTGTCTTTATGTTTTAGATGATAAACAGAAAATTTGGGAAAAAACAGCAAAAAAAAGTTTGACTCAGAAAAAGAAAATTGCCTTTTCCATTGTTTGATCTGTCCCGCCGTCCAAACCCGGGTGATTCTTTCCAAAATTTCCCCCAAAGGGCCAATGGGGTTAGGAGCAAGACAAGCCTGATAACATGATGTAAAACCTGTGAAAACCCCACAAACAGGACTGGTCAGAGTTTTTCCCCCGGGTTTCAAATTTAACCCGCAGGGTAGACTTCAATGCTTTCGGGGGCCATTACCCTCCTTCTCCCTTTTGACCCCCTTTCTGGGAAAGCCAAAGTTATTGGAAACATCTCAACCAAAAAACATCCTAATGGCTACTATTTTTGCCTACTGATGAAAAACAATTTTGGAGAGTTACAGGGAAATTTCCTTCCCCGTGTTTCCCTGGGAAACAAAGGGGCCGTAGAGATAATGGAAAAAACTGATCACCCTGACTCCTCCCCCCCAGTCTCCCTCAAAAAAAACACCCATTTTTTAAAAAAGTTGGGAGCAGAGGCAGGGGGAGGGGTTTTAACAAAAAAAAAAAACTCTGTCCCATTTTGTAACTTCTGCCAAACCCCAAAGGGACTTACCCCCCCCCCAATGTCCATGATTGAATACAGCCCCGTTAAACCTTTCAAAATGTTTTTGCACTGTGGGAGACACCAAGTAGCCCAAAGAAACCCACATCAGAGAAAGAAACCCTAAAAACTCCATGCTATCTTGTTTTAGGTGGGACTTGAATCCAGTACCCTAGTGCTAAAGGTAATTTTGGGGTTCCGCCCCCCCCCCCCGCTCCCCCCCCCCCCCCCCCGCCCCTTTTTATATATTTTAAAAAACGGACAGTGTAACTGCATCCCAAATGGTCATAAAACATAGCATCCCCTTTTATGGGCACTTAAATGTTTACCCTCCCCTTTTAAAAGTAACTAAGCTTTGACACTGTGCTTGACATTTTGGGGCCCTGGGGTAAAATTATGGAGATGGGTTTGTTCCCAGGAGACATTTTGATAACCAACAGAATTTTTGGGGAAATTTAAATTTTTTCCCCTCAAGAAGAGGTAATGGCAAAAAAACGAAATTTAAAACTCATCTCAGCCCCAAATGGCACCCCGGTTTAGATATTTTACATACCCCTTTAAAAGGAAAATTTAAAAACAAAAAACCATTTAGAAAATTTAGAAGTAGCCCAAAAAAAAAAAAGAAAATTGGGTTGGGGAAAGAAAAAAGAGCTATGCAGATGAATTCACCTTTAAAGATAAAACCCAAAAACTTTCCAGCTCCCCGGGGCTTTAAATTTGTGAGCCGCCCTTTTTAGAATGCACATTTCCCATTTTTGGGATATTATAAATTTATACCCTTCTGAGTGGAAGAAACATGGGCCCATTGGGTTTCAGAACTCAAACAAATTTTCCCGTGCTTATTTTTTCACTGTCTGAAAGAAAACAAGGGAAAATGCAAACTTCGTTTATATCAAAATTCATAGGTTATAAATTCTCAACAAAAATTGGAGGAAAAGAGACAAAAATTTTTATAATTTTTAAAAACTATTAAGTTATTTAACTTAAAAACTGGGTTTTAAAAATTTCCATCCTATAGGATTTCAGGGAACAGAAGGCTTAGAAATTTGGGAAAAAAAATGGGGGGAAGGGGGGGGTTTTTTAAAACCCAAACAATTGGACATTATTTTCAGCCTGGGGCTATATGACCCCAAAAAACCTTGTAGAGCTTAGCTGACTAGGCCCCCAAACCCGCAGAATAATTTAAAAACCTATAAAAAAAAAAAAAAACCTTGCTAATAAAAAAAAGGGTAGCTTGCAGGGTTTTTGGGGCCCCCTATTATAAAAGGGATTATCTTTTATAGTTAGGTTGAATGGGAAAGAATTTCTACCACTGTTGGGGAAACCCATCTGAAAGCATGTATAAAAGAAAACCCCACCGCATCCCTATTTAGGCAAAAAGATAACCCGAATTTATCATAAATGTTAATGAAAACCTATATTATCACAGCACTTTTTGCCCGGGGCCTTTTGTGAACAGAAAAGAGCAAAACGAAAAAAAATACATTTTTTAAACCCTAGACTGTCCCAACACTATATAGACGGAATTAAAACCCTTCTTACATTTTTTGCCAAAAAATAGCATAAAACCCTGTCTTTCATGGTAAAAGTTTTAAAAGAACACCCTACCCCTCTTCGGTGTTTTTCCCATTTGGCCCTTTTGCCTAAGTATAATTTTGTTGGACATTAGCAATATCAAATGACGAAAAAAGGGAACAAACGAGTGCTAATTACTAAAAATTTTAATTTTGTACCTCAAAATTTATCTTTCAAACAAAATTTTAGTCATGTTTTTTAAAATTTTACTAAAACCCCCTTCAGGTGGATACCTACTGTATAAAAAAAAAGGACCGTTTAAACTGGACTCAACCCGGAAAAAACAATAATTTTAAAGGGGGAATTTTGCATAAAAAAAGGATTTTTAAATTAATTTTTTTAATGTTAAACCCCATTATTTTAGGTTTTTTTGGTTTAGCTTTTTTAATTTTCCATATCACTTTAATTTTTTTTTTAATAATTCTTAAGCCCCTGCATTTTTTCCCCTTTGGGCCCCACTAAGAAAAATTTAATAGCCCTACATTTCCCCGGTTTCTGTAAAAAATTTTCCCCAGTAGTTTTCTCTTATGCAAAAAGCAGTGTAAAAACTGAAAAGAGACACCAATGGCAAAGAAAAAAAACGGGACCACCAGTTCAATGGGGGAAAATACCCACATTCCCCCTCTCCCCCTCCCCGCACACTGACTTTTCCCGGGTCACTTTGCTTCCCTAGAAAACTTTTCTATAGAAGTAAAGGGGACTGAATCATTTCTTAAGGCCCCTATGTGAATGAAGCTGCTGTAAAATTAAACTCCTGACTGCTGTTTTAAAATAGTGCAGACAAAATGTTTTTCCCCCCCAATCATATTAGACTGAAATGGAAAAAAACTACAATCAGAAAATAAAAAAAGGCTAAAAAAAAGAATATGAATGGGGGCTTGGGTTCAGTTTTGTAAAAACAAAAAAAAAAAATGGTTTTAAAAAAAATAAACTGCAAGTTCCCCCTTTAACTTGGGTCCCAAAAATATGTGGGCCCAAACTGTCAGTCTTCCCGCCCACAGGTGACGCCAGGGGTTTTTTTTTTTGACACTGCCCATTTCGAGGCATATGCAATTATGTTTTTTTTTTTTGAAAAACAAAATTGATAAGTCTAATTTAATCCCCCTTTAGGGTTTAAAATTTTAGAATTTTCCCCCACAGAGCGCAAAACGGGCACAAAAAAGGAAACCGTTTTACAAAAGACCATTGACCATATAATTTTCAATCAAAAGCGATCCAAATTTTGGGTTTTCCCTCCCCTGGGCCATTGTTCAAACCCAAAAAATTAGGGCAACTTTCCCTTTACTGTTTTTTTCCCCTAAAATTAGAATTTGGGAAAATTTAGGGCAGGGTTTCTTTAAAAGTAACCCCCTGCTGATTTAAAACCAAATCCAATTAAAAAAATTTGACCCTACATTTTCTATGTATGCAGGGTTTTTTTCTTATTTGTGATAAAAAACAGATTTTAAGCAAAACTTTCTTTTCTGTTAAACTTGTTTTTTCTTTTTTATTTATGTTTTTCCCATTTTTATTTACATTTCAGAAACTAAAAAAAACATGAAATTTTGGGTCTAAATTTTTAAAGAACCCAATTTTCCTTTTACTTTAAATTTTTTTTTTGGACAAATTCCCCTCGGTTTTTTTATTAAAGTAGTCAAACTTTTTTAAGAAAATTAACGACGCAGAATTTTTTTCCCTCAAAAATTTTCGTTTTTTCCTTCCGCCCTCCAAGTGCTAATTTTCATAACATATGAGGGCTTCTTTTTGGGGTCAAGAGATGTAATTTCTAATGGTGTCATTCATTGTACAATTTCAACATAAATTTGGGGAAAACCAAAAAAAAAATAAGGGAGGGGCCCCAAAAGTGAAAAAAAAAAACAAAAAAAAACAAAAACCCCATTTTTCTGTTCCAGGTTTGATGGGGTTTTGTTTTTCCCTTTGGGGTTTACTTTTTTATTAAAAAGAATGTGTTTTCTGTATTCTGCAGATTGATTTAAATTGGTAATATAAATATTTAGATTTTTATAAAATTTTTTTGAACCATAAAATCCAAACCAAATTTTCCTATTTTTTAAAAATTGCGCCAGAGCATCATTTTCTGTGACCAATAACTTCTTGGTACTTCCAACTATGGACTATGGAAAGGGAGGGTGCATTATTTGCAGGCTGAAGCATACATTTTTTTGGTACCATTTTGGGATAGAGGCAACTTTTTTGAACACTTTCACTTTAATTTTTAGGGGACGTGAAATGACCCAAAAAACCCAAAAATTTTTGGGTCTGGTTTTTTTATATTTTACCCGGGGTTCCCAAAACATGGGGTTAAAGATTTTTTATTTGAAAAGTTGGGGGGCTTTTACAAAGGGCAAAATTTGGGTACCAAAATTTTGTGAACTTCTTTACTATTTAAACTTCTTCATTTTCAAAAAAGCCTCAAGGGGGGTGATTTGACCTTTTTTAAAAAATTTTTATATATATTATATATATATTTATATAAAAAAAATATATTTATATATATATAATTATATATATATATATAAATATAAAAATTATATATATAAATATATATATAAAAATATATTTTATATATAAATATATATATATTTAAAAATATTAAAATAATTTTTATAAAATTTTAAAAAATATATATATAAATATTTACACATGCGTAAAAAGTTCAACAACTAAGGGCGAAATGTATGGATTTTTTCCGCGATAGACCAGTTCTAAAATTCTTTAAGGGAATATGGAAAATTTTCCAAATGTATTATCCTTTTCCCTTTTGCAGTTCTACATACAGGGCCCTTCCCAGTGTCAAAACAACAACTCAGGCAAAACCCCCTTTTAACCCTTGGGCTTGGGTGTTTTTGACTGTTTGCGCCCAAAATTTTTTGGGTCAAAGAAAACATAAGTGCTACTTCTACTAATGGGTGTGACGCCGCCAGAATGCCCCCAAAATTTTGCGTGCTAAAAAGAGTCATTGGCACGGGGACCGGGCACTTATTTCACCAAAAATTTGGGGTAGTTTTCTTTCATCCCTTTGAACTGGTTTTACTATAGCTTTTTTAGGCCAAAATTTGGTGCAGCCCCGTTTTACATGTCGCCCTAATAGTTTTTTTTAATTTGGGGATATCTTTTATACTTTTCTAGCTTTTAATATCAAAAAGCATGAGCCACCATAATAAATCGGATGCATTTTTAAGCTAAGTTTTTGCTGTCTAACTTTTAGACAGCAATAGAAAATGTGGGTCAGTGTTTGTAGGAAGAAAAATGTAACATTTAATGATGGATACCAGGCAGCTGCTACCAAGGCAAAAATCGTGAGATACACCAAAAGAGGCATAATGGCTTGTGACATCATCATCTAGTGAGGACACACATGAAATACTGTGTTTTGGGCAATGATGTTTAAGGACATTGATAAGCTGGAGTGGGTACGGAGGAGAGTAACCATGTTCGTTAGTAGAATGGATGGATTGCAATATCAAAATAGGGGAATTTCCCAATTTTTGGGGTTTTTCAGTTTGCAAAGGGGAGACCCTTTAGTGATCTAAATTCCAAAAAAAAATAAGTGAAAAGGGCTGTTCAAAAAATATCGTCATGATCATTTTTTTTTTAACCTGAAACCATGCCAAGAGGAAAATCTTTTTACTTTAGATTAAAGAAAATTTTACACCATTACCACAAATAAGTTCTTAACTAGAAGAGCATCGGGGAAACTTTTTGAATCGCTGCTGCAAGATGTTGCAACAGTAGATTTATAGGCAATGTTTCTACAGTATACCTATACAGCGGGACACATTGTGGTCTGCTTGATGTATCAGTTTCTCTCATAATAGAACATCAGCATTTAAATTGTCATTGCAGTAACTTTCAGTCACCGTAGCCAGAGGATCAAATGGATAGAAAAACTTGCTATCCTTTTTTGTGCATTTGTGTTTTTAAAAACCCCCTTTAAAGGGAAACCCACCCTTTTTTGGCCTTCCTGACCCAGCCCTATTTTTGAAATCTGACAGGGTGTCCATTTATGTGAGAAAAAAATTTTTTTTGAAAACTTTTCCCCTTTTCCATGTGTTTTCAGAGATTTTTTTTCCCGTGAAACATTGTGCTTTAAGTTAGTAAGAAATTTTTATCCATACAACCCCTTGTTTTTTTTGAGAAAAATATAAAAATTTTTCATAAAAATTTTGGGGAAAAAATTTGCGATTTTAAAAAGTTGAAAAATTTTTTGCGTGAAAGACAGTTTAAATTTATTCACCATAAAAAGTTTTTTAACTAGCATCTCCCTATGTCCACATGGGTTTGGGGCTTTCATTTTTTAAATTTTCTTTTTTTTTTTTTACGACTTTTAAGGGCTTAAAAAATTTAGTAGTAATGTCTCACAATTTCAAAAATTTTTGAAATTATACTTTTTTTTTGGGGCCCACTCCTTTTCTGACTTGGTTTTGGGGGGGCCTGCATTTTTAGATACCCCTAAAAAAATGCCATCAAAAGAAACTGGGGCCCCCTTAACGATTTACAACATATTTGGGAATTTTGATAACCCTTTAAATATTTCACAGAAATTAAAGCAAAGTGGGGGTTTGAAATTTCAAAATTTCATTTTTTTTGCAGATTTTCAATATTTATAATTTATTCATGGAATGGGGAAAATTTTAAAAAAAGGAAAAATCCAACTTAATATCGGGGGGTCTCCCCTTTTGTGGGAGATATCCCATATGGGGCCCCTGTGCAGTTTTTTGGCTAACCATAACCCCAGAATAGGAGGAGACCTCCCGGACTCTGAGGTCTTCTTTTCAATAAAAAATTTTATTTAGGCGCCATTTCATTTTTGGGGGACCCCCTAAGGTGCAAAAACTTAATAAACACCCCTAAATGACCACATTTTGGGAAACTACACCCCTTAAGGAAATATCCAGGGGTGCATTGAGTATATGGGCCCCCACGGGTTATTCAAAAATTTTTTTTTAGCAAAGGCTGTGAAAATTAAAAAAAACATTTTTTCCAAATCTGAAAATTTAGCTTAAAATTTTAAACATACAAGGAATCCTGGAAAAAAGAACCGAAAAAACTTTTTTTAAGAAATTTTTTCTTCCAAGTTTGGCAATCCCCAAAACATGTGGGGGGAAAACTGCTGTGTGGGCGCAGGGCGGGGGCATAAGGGGGGGAGACTATTTGGCTTTTGGAACGCGATTTTTGGTGGGGCCTTTCGCATTTTCAAAAACCCCCAAAGTAGCAGAACAGGCGAAACATTCCCGAAATTTGCCCCTTTTTTGGGTTCAAAAACCCCCCTCAGGGATTCATCTTGGGGTTTTTTCTGTGCATTTTGGGTTTCACAGGGTTCCATAGGGTTTTTTTTTTGCATTGGGCAATGAAAAAAAGGGGGGGAAAAACCAGTTCAGTCATTTTTTTTTGAGTTTCAATTTTCAGCATTCGCCCGGGAGTGTAAATGATGTTTAAAACTTTTTATGGGGGTCGGTACCTTACAATGAAATAGATTTTTATATTTTTTTTTTGTTTTTATTTTCTTTTTCACAGAAAAAAATACGTCTAAAAAAAAAATTGCGTTTTTTTTTGTTGTCCTATTCTGACAGGGCCCTCTTTTTTTTTTTTGCTTTGTCAGAGCTTGTATGGGGTTTTTTTTTCGGATGAAATTTTAAGTTTTTAAATTTGGGACCATTTTTGTGATGCATATGATTTCTATGTTTACTTTTTTTTTAAAGGGGGTTTTGTGAGATGTTTTGAACAAAATAAAAGCAATCTTTTTGGTTTGGTTTTTTATTTTATTTTTTATAGCGGTCTTTGTACGGTATAATATGACATGGTGCTTTTCCCCACCATCAAATGAATTCACCTAACCCAATTTTTATTTTTTTTATGTTTTAAAATGCTTTTATACAATAAAAAACTTTTATTAAAAAAAGGAAAATACGTTTTTTTTCATCACCATATTTGAGAGCCATAAAATTTTAAATTTTCCTTTTGCTTGGGGCTGGTAGGGAATTTTTTTTTTTGCGGGAGGATTGACGTTTTTTTTTTAAATATCATTTTTGGGGGGGGGCAAGGCTTTTTGATTGCTTTTAAATCCCTTTTTTGGAGGCCAGGGTGAAGAAAATTTCTGAAAACCTAGTAGTGTTTTTTTAAATTTTTTTTTTAACAGGGCTCACCCTGGGAGTATTGTGATAAGTTGCTTTACCCTTTTTGGGGCGCTACGATTATGGCGATACCCTATTTATATAGTTTTTTTATGTTGAAGCACTTTAAAAAAAAAGAAAAAATGTTTTTATGTTTTAAACCCAAAATTTTTGCCCTCGCTATTCTGAGAGCTATAAAATTTTTTTTTTTTCGTATACCCGGCTGTTTTAAGGGGGCCTTTTTTTTTTCGGGATGAACTTACATTTTTTTAAATTGGGGAACAACCCTTTGGGGTTTTTTAGGAGTTTTTTTATCCTTTTTAAAACCAAATTTTTTTTTTTGTGCGGGATGAACAATAATCTTAAATTTTTGTGATTGTTTTTTTGTTTTTTTTTTTTTGCCCTTCCCCCGTACGGTTTAAAAGAACATGACAGATTTATTTGGGGAAGGGCATTTTCGCACGCGGCGATATCCAAAAATGGGTACTTTATTTTTTTTTGATCTTTTTTTTGGGGGGGATTTGGGGTTTTTAAAGGGGAAAAGGGCGGTGTTCGTATTTTTATTTTAAAATTTTTTTGTTTGTGGGTTTTTCTTGTTTTTTACTTTTTTTTTTAAATTTTTTTTACTTTTTAAAATTTTTATTTTTTCTTTTTTCCCCCTAGGGGATTTGAAAGAGGTTGGGGGTCTTTTGATCTCCCATTCAAAGGGAAAAGGGATTGCTTTTTGCTTTTGACTGGGTTTTTCCCAAGACAACCCGTCAGTCACGATGCCGGGTCATGCCCCCAGGGCACGGGGGCGTTTGTGGCGGGCCCCGACAACCGGAAAGGGGATTCTCTGCCTTCCGTGCGTCTTAAAAGGGGAGGAGCTCCCCGGGTATGCGATCCGTGCGCGCTGCCGGGCCTTTGAGGCGGGAGAGGAGCGTCTCCTCCTGGGGTCCTCTTTGTTATTTTGGACCGGATTGTCGCGATAATTACGGGGGTTTCCCCCCACCCCCCCGGGGCGATCCGGGGTCGGGGGCCCACGCTGGGGGATGTCAGCTGTAATTTTACAGCTGACACCCCCCGCCGATGCCCCGAACCCCTTTCTTTTGAGTTCGCCCCGTCCCCCAGGGGCGTATCCATACGTCCAGGTGCGTTTTAAACCCCAAACGACCTGGGCGTTGGATACGCCCAAAGGGCGTTAAGGGGGTTTTAAAAAAAGGGATTTTTCAGTTTTTAAAGGGCCCTTTCCCTAGATTGGGTGCGAAAAATTACCCACGCAGAGTATATTCTGCATTTAACCTTAAAGCTCTTTCCTCCTCACAAAGCAATGAGTACTGTAGTATTAACAGCTGTAAATAAAAAATACTATAAAAAAACAATGGCTTGTTTTAAATTTTTTTAAAAAAATCATGTCAATTTATTGCAAATAAAAAAATTTATTTTGCCCCCCTTTTGGAAAACCATCAGCAGACCTTTTGGCCCTTTCCAGAACCATCTTATGCTGATACATCCAACTGAAACCTAAATCCTGAACATACTCCCGCCCTTTCTACAAAACACCCGTTATTGTCTGTCCCCCTGTCCTTGGAAAATAATGTCCCTCTCCAAAATTTAAACAAAAACCCCAAAAATGAACTTCACATCTTTCCACCCTCCCCTAAACCCAAAATCCCACCCTGCTATTCCCGTCTAAATGGGTTTGGGACCACATAACTTTTTGGGGCCCTTCACAAGGGTTATTTTTGCAAATGGATTGGCGCCCTACTGCGCGCCGGATTTGCGTGCAGTACGGGGCCCCAAAAACCCCGCAGTAATTATGGTAATCCCCCGTTTCATAAGGGCAGTGGATTCCGTTTCTCCTCCCCGCTCGGTGGGAAAACCCCGGGTGGGAGAAAGTGGAAAATGAAATTATCCAGGGCAATACGCGCCGGGGAAAAATTTCAAGTTTGGGGGCCCCGGGGGGCCGCGCCCCCCCCACCTTTTTCAAGCCAATGCGAGCGAAACCGGCTCGCAAATTCCCGGTTTTAAAAAGCCGGGGGTGAACCGGGGGTTAGGGGAGGGTTCCCCCGCCCCTTTGGGGGTTTTACTAAAATTCTGAATTTTTCTTTCACCCCTATTATCCAAACCCTAGCCCCTCCTGTCACCTGCACCTCAAAAACACCTTTCCAAATTTTGTCCTTTTCTTAAAGTGGAAAAAATTCAAACCCCCATTGTTGCTCTTTTTCTTTTCGTCCTGCTACGGGAAACCCCCCTTTCTTATCGGGGGGCCCCTTTCCCCGAAAACAACCCCCCCCCCCCCCTCCCAAACGGGCCCCGAAAGCACGCCAGGTCACTTTCTTTCCAGCCCCAAACTGATGCCCTACCTGCGTCACTGCTGCCAGGGTTTCCCTTTTTTTTCCGTACGAATAAGCATAAAATAATCACTCTCACCCTTTAAAACCTCCACAGTTTCTGCCCTCCCTACATCTCCTCCCTCCTCTGTCTCCACTCTCCCCGGTCAACGCTTTTGGGTGTGATATCATTACCTTTTCAATCATCCAAACCCCGCATGCCCATCTCCAGTTATTAAAACCCGTGAAACCCGTCTCTTAAATGCTACCGGGGCATCAAGGGACACTCACAACCCCCTTTGTTTTTGAAGGGCCTTTAAACACATTTTTTCAATTGGCCCCACCAAGACCCTAAATTTTTAACCCCCCTTTCTATCACACAATTCGTCACTCCGTTCCAAATTAAAAGGGCCCTTCACAGGGCACTTCCCGTATTTAGGGTTCACCCAAATTTTATTAAACTTTTATTCTGTATGCAGGGGTTTACCCCAAATTTTTATGGGAAACCAAAATTTTAAACCCGACCAACCCCCTCGTGTCAGGTTTCCTAGTTTTGATTCCCGTCTAGTGCTTTTTATAAACTTCTATTT
>JAODAL010052200.1:0-26143 GCA_025379985.1 Phyllomedusa bahiana
GACCAGTCTGGCAAGGTCACTGGAGGGATTTAAGGCAAAAAGGGAAATTTTGGTAAGTCCCTTGGTGTTTTGAAGGAGACTGTCCCAGCACTTTTGGGACATACAGGGCAAATGGGTAACCCCCAAGGGTATGTAATTTGGTTGGTAAGACCAAGCAGGGGTTGGGTTGCAGCTTTTAGTTGTAAAGTCCGTCTAGATAGTCAGGAAAAGCGAGATTGGCTCCTTAAAAAAAGTAGCAGGGAGGTTCGAGCCCTTTTCATAATTTCTTTTTTTACCGAGAAATAGTTAATAGGGCAAATCACATCACGTGGTCTGGCGGGGTCTTGACTTTGAGGGCCAGCGCTGGGTGTCCTATCTATTTCGAATGTGAATCCTCATTTTTTTTCCCAAAGTTTAAATTGAACAATTTTGTTAGTGATTGTCCAATGCTTGTGTCTTTACTGTTTCGGGAAGCCCTCCACTCTTACATTGTTCCTTTATTGCGATTTTCTAAATGTCTAATGATCTAACCCCGAAAAATTTTTTATGGTTGATATGGATTTATTTTCATTTATAAAAGGTAAATTTTTAAAACTTTGAACTCTTAAACTGTTTTGAAGGGTTTGATTCTATTCTCGAAAGCAATGAAAAATTTTGCTGAAATCTTTTTTGCTGGGGGAGGGGGATATTTTTCCCCGGGGCACGTTTGGGCCTGCTCCATGTCATCAATTACACCCCATTGATTAGGTAAGATCTGGGGGAGGAGCACTGCAAGACCCAATTCCTCTTGCTCTTGGCACTGCATTGAACGAACTGTACCAACTAATTGTAAATTTTGGGAGTCGGTCCATTTTAGAACGCCTGTCTCCACAGCCCTGTCTATAGATCACAGAGCTCAGCTTCTCTTCCTCTGTTGCATAAACTACCTGACAGGTTCCCTTTAAGGTTATAATTTTCAGTCAGGTAGCCATGTTGTGTTTTAGTGCAAGATTTGGAAAGTTTAGCATTTTTTTAAAGTGAGGTGGGCGAGTGGGGCGGTTCTGACCAGACCTGGACCCATTTGTGGAGCTTCAGAATGTTATGCATGTAATTTGACATTCAAATGAATGGCTCTCCATGCAAAAATTTTCATCAATTGACACGAAAAATTTAAGGATCCAATTGGGAATTTTGCAGGGGACAAGGGTTTTGTTGAAGGACACCCCTTTAAATCTAACCCCTTTTACAACCAATGTTTGAATTGTTCCAATGTATCTAAAATAAAACATTCTTGATTTAAAAAGTCCCTCTCTACAGCTCCTACGTAGCATTATGTCTCCAGGTTACTACAAAGCCTGTTGGATCCTTCATTTATTTTGCCTTCCATTTGCCTCCTATTTTTGTTAATCAGTCCAATGTAAGGTAATACAACATTGTGGACAATAAAACTGTAGCAAAAAATTTATTTTTACTGTTTGCCAATTTTGTTTCGTTTTTAATCTTGGTTATAGTGGAACTAGGAAAATTGGCTGTGATCGCATACACGTCCTTGATTAGGCTTGATTCACCTCTACATCCGAGGATTGGTTCGAAATCTCAGGCGAAAAGGTGAAAACAGACGCCATGGGATCCATTTCACCCAAAGCACCCGACAGACCCTATTAATTACAACATGTCTGTCGGGTTTCCACTGTGGTGTTCGCTGTGAGCAAGCTGTGTAATATTTTCTGTCATTCCTGACTGAACATGCAACAGTGGTTCTGAACGGGACCTCCATCCCAAATGTGAACCAGGACTAATACAGGTCTGACTCTAAGCCATAGTAGAGTTTTCTGAATTACATTGGGTATGAGATTTTGCTTTTAACTATGATTATTAATTGTTCTGAACAGTTTCCAGACCATTTTAGAATACCATACAAGCTTATTCCCCCTCCTTTTCACTTACTCCCGTGGGACTTCGGGCTATGTCTAAACTGCACAAAAAAACTAGTTTTTTTCAGCGTTTTTTCGTTTTCTAAAAACCGGGAAAAACGACTTAAATCATCTCCCATAGACGTCTATTGTAAAAACGTCCTCTGTCTACACTGGCTTTTTTTTCTCTCGTTTTTTTCACGGGGTCGTATTTGCAACATGTTCAAAAAAAACGCCAGAACAGGGAGAAAATTTATACGGGAGTCTATGTAAAGCCCCGGACGTCTTTTGGCCGTTTTTTTTGCCACGATTTTTCAATGAAAACCCTCCAGAACCCAAGTCCCCCCTATAGTGGGGTTTAACAAAGTTATTTTATAAAATCGTATCAAGTGTTGATAGTCCTTTTTTGTACTTTTTGTAATAAAATGATCTGTTTGGTCGCTAACGATTTTTTGCGCAATTAATTTTTTTTTCCGCTAAAAATATTTTTTTTTTTTACAGTTTTTGGCGTCAGAACTGTTTTTTTTTGGGTAAAATTTTTTGATGCAAAAATCCTTTTTAAACAATTTTTTGGCGTAATAAAGTTATCTTGTACTAATGTGAAAAACTTTTTTTACGGATTTTGCCGCCAAATACGTTTTTTTACGATTTTGGGCCCCAAACCCATTTTTTTTAAAGTTTTGGAAAAAAATTTTTTTCAGTTTTTTGCGCAAATAAGAATCTGCTTTTGACGCCAAAAATATTTTTTACGGTTTTTGGTGCAAAAATCCTTTTTTGACGGATTTGGGGGGTTAGTTCAATATCTTAAAAAAGTTTTCGCTAATAAACTGATACGCTTTGACACAAAAAAATTTTTTTATGGAATTTGGCCAATAATGCGTTTTTTGTGAATTTGGCGCTACAATCCCTTTTCTTTACGAGTTGATCTACTAAGTTATCTTGCTGTTCAAAGATAATGTGGGTTTTTTTTGGATTTTGGTGCAAGAACCCGGTGCAAAAAATTTAATAAAGAGTAGCACGCAGCACAGCACACAAAAGGGCAATGTGCTCAAAATGGCACAGGATCTAAAGGGGTGACTACTTAAAATGTTACCCCCTGTGGGTGTAGTTTTCTCCAAAGGCTTAATTTGGAACATTAAAAAAACAGAGCAAAGGGAATAAAAAAAACCCCCCAAAAAACGAAAAAAAACCCAAAAAAACGGTTTTTTCAAACTGCTTTACAGGCAGGGACAAAAACCATTTATGAAGTTTTTTGTAATTCGTTTTCAGGTCGTTTTTTGTCCACTGCAGTGTAGACATAGCCTTAGTCATCAGGTTTCTTGCCGCTAACTTCTCTGTGCTTCTGGCTTTTTGTATGTGAGAAGGCTCAGAACAGATTGTCACCATGCCCCGGCGCATATGTCAATAATGCACTTTTTGACTGCAAAATGCCATTTTATAAATGGGACAAAAGAAGAATGTCTGGTAGTCGTTCTTTATGTGAGAGAGGATGTAATAAAATACAGTACAATCAATTCGACTACACTAAGTCCAGTAGAATTAACACAAAAAGGGTTCGTAAGAAATACATTGGCTAGGTCTCCAACCTGGTGGTACACTAAACCTCCAAACAAAAATTTCTCAAATACATTTTATGGCAAAATTGTATTAGACTAATCAAATTCAACTAAAGGGGAAAAAAAAAACTACATACCAAAAAAAAAAAACAAAAAACTTTTTTTAAAATTTTAAAAACTGAAATTAAAATACAAAATCAAATAAATGAAAAACAAAAACTGGGGAAAAAGGTACTGTGCCACAACAGATGGAGACAATATAGAAATAGTGGATTAACCTCCTTCCAATGTTGGACACATATTTGTCATATTACAATTATTACAAGTCAACAGCCGAAAAAGGGGTAGAGGTACAATAGAAAGGAACAACTCTAAAGATCTATTATCATATCATAGACTCCCCATGGTAGCACCTACGCCCCAAAACAGTTTCACTAAGCTTTTCGGGGGTGGGGCAAGGTGTTCTTGTCCCCTCATTTTACCTCCCCAAATTTAAATTTTATTAATTCGGCCAATAAGATAGATTTCCCTATATCCAAAAACGTTCTGCCCCGAAAATAATCATAAGACTTATACAAATAAAAAAAAAAACCCCAAAAACAAAATTTAATCCATAAAAGCAATCAGTGTTACAAACTATAAATATATAGTGAAAATCCATCTGCCGTCTGGCACTATACCAGTCACCAGAGAATCTCTAAATATCATGTACAGGGGACACCAGATAACTGAGTGGGGCCTTTAAAAACCTTGTTTGTAACCATCTGGGCCTGGAGCCTTGTTCACATTCAGTCTATTTATTATATCAGTTGATGTATCCTTTTTTTTTTTTTAAAAAAAAAACATTGAGTGGATTCAAAGTGATTGGGAAATATAAAGGAAGGCCTTTTAAGGGTTTGTCCCAGTATTGCCATTTAAAACTGTAAAAAAAAAATTATACTCCCCTCTTCGTTCACATTCAGCACTGCCCCGTCATCACTCACGAACAATCTTCTGTTTTCTTCCGGTCTTCTTCCCAGGGCCCGGACGATGATTAGGCAAAGGTAGGTGACAGCCTAAGTGGCCACTTCATCCCAGGCAGGAAAGGGGCACAAGGAGGTATGGTGTGGGCCGAATTTTCCATAGGTGGACGCTGTATGCCTTATTTCCCTAGGGCACCAGAATACCTTGTCCCCATCCTGCTTCTTCCCAACGGGCTGTCACTGCTTCAGCTGCTGATTGGCATGCCACTTAGGCTGGTTTCACGGAACGTTATTTGCTACGTTGCATGCATCCATCGAGGGTAAAAAGATACCCCAACGGATACTGAGACGTAGCCCCCATGGCACCATAGAGATCAATAGAGCAAACATACAGTAGTATTTCCCAGCGATTTCACTGCAGGACTCGGAGCTTCAGTAGCAGTTAAAAAAACAAAAGAAAATCCTGTGTTAAACCACCTTAAGGCTATGTCTACACAGAAATGTTCAAATGGCATCCAAAATCCAACAGCATTTTAACATCACTGGACCGCGGTTTTTAGCGCAGGTTTGCGCTAAGAAAAGTAGTCGGTTTTCAGATATGCCAACGTGCCCAGTACATTGATTGTATGAGAATCTGACGGCAATCCTGTAGAAAATCCAAATGGTTTGAAAATCCACTGGATTTTAAAATCAATCGAAAAAAATCTGTGCTGAGTAAACTACATCACAGATTTTTCTGTTGCGGTCCACACAGCGCTGGGTACAGTCGGATTTTCAGCAGCTTCCAAATACTGAATCCGCCGAAAATCCGACAAGAATCCAGTGCTGTGTGAACATACCCTAAGGCTGCATCAAAAGTGCAAAGAAAAAAGCTCATCTTTTTTTATTATTGCAGGTGGTTTACAAACTAACTGATTTGGAACACAGGTAAAACATGGTCAAATAAAAATGTGCCTGTTATTTTAATCACTTGTTTTTTTGTTGCATTTTTCAACTGCACCATGTGAAACTACGCTAAGACTGGGTGCACACAGCGCATAGTGGTGCATACCTGTACACGCCGCTAGACGCCTGCTGTTTTAGAAGTACGTGCTGGCCAGCACATACTTCTAAAAGTGCTCCGGCCCGGCTCCCAATTACTTTTCCTTTCCCCAGCGCGTAAGCTTCTTTCTACAGGTACTTGGTACACGCCAGGGAGCACGCTGTGAAATCATAGCAGTCAATGAGTGCAGTGATTTTACCATATTTGCGGGGCGTACTTCAGGTGCATTGCAGCACAATTACGCCCCCATTATGCTGTGTGAACACCCCCCAAAAGTGTAGCAAAATTTGATTAGTGTAATTAGAACCACTGCATGTTTACTTGAATGGGGATGAGCTGCTCTACTGGGCACAGCCGCACCTATGGATGTGTCACTGTGCCTGGATTGAAGGGCTAGTGAGCCATGCTGATGACTATGGAGGGTCCCAAGTACAGAACAACTATATTTAATGGAGTAAGTGTATGCAATCTGCTGTCAGAGAGTAGTGGGAGTATTACTGCAGCAGCTTATGTGTAATGCTTTGTGTACACTGTAGGTGGCAGCATTCTACTGTAATGGCTGTCAGCTGCACATTTCTGGCCTAGAGATCTGTGCAGCGTCATAGTTTTGTAATCTTCTTGTTAGTTGTGATAAGATCTTTATAGTAACAGGTTTTCTTAGACTCTCCTAATTGTTTTATATAACTCGTTGCTATGCCACTTTTATGCAGTCTGCTCAAGCAGCTTCGATGACAGCAATGCAATAGCAGACGACATAGCTCCATCAATTTTAACTCTGTGGTCTATCAGCTCTGCTTGTACAACAGGACTCCATACTGGTAGGGTACGTTCACACGATGGATTTGGATGCTCGTTCTTGGCCTCAGAATCCACATCCAATCTGACTGCAATCCGCCTTATGTTGTCTCCTAGGGAAAATCGGCGTCGTTTACACAAAGCTGATCATTCTTGGCACTGCTTACTTTTCAGCACTGGAAAAAAGATCGACGTCAATACTTGAGGCAGATTCTGCGCTAAATCCTCACATTATAGTACATAGAAAGCTGAAAATCAGCATCAAATCCTCATATAAAATCTGTGCTTACAGGTGTTGATTTTCCGATGAGGATTCGACATTGAAATTTTCAGCATCCAAATCTATTATGTGAATATACCCATTAGCTTCATGGTTACATAGTTACATAGACGTCCATCCAGTTCAGCCTATTTTGTGTTGATCCAGAGGAAGGCAAAAACCCCCATAAGGTAGAAGCCAATTGTCCTCACTTTAGGTAGAAATTTCCTCCCGACTCCAATCTGGCAGAATAAATCTCTGGATCAACGACCCCTCTCCAGAATCCTAGTCACTATAACTTGTTATATTATTACGCTCCAGAAATGCATCCAAACCCTTTTTGAACTCTGTTAGTGAATTCACCATGACAAGTTCCTCTGGCAGAGAGTTCCACAGTCTCACTGCTCTTACTGTAAAGAAATCCTTTCTATGTTTATGTAGAAACCTTCTTTCCTCAAGACGTAGAGGACGCCCCCTTGTTCTGGATACAGTCCTCGGTATAAATAAATCTTGGGAGAGATCTGTATATTGACCCTTAATATATTTAAACACATTTATTATGTCCCCCCGAAGCCGTCTTTTCTCTAAACTAAATAACCCCAATCTTGCTAATCTTTCTGGGTATTGCAGTCCACCCAGTCCTTTTATTATTTTTGTTGCCCGCCTTTGTACCTGTTCAAGCTCCACAATGTCTTTCCAGCACACTGGTGCCCCATACTGTGCACAATATTCCATTTGTGGTCTAACCAGTGACTTGTATAATGGGAGAATAATGTTCCCATCATGTGAATCTATGCCCCTTTTAATACAACCCATGATCCTATTTGCCTTGGCAGCTGCTGCCTGACACTGACTGCTACAATTAAGTTTACTGTCCACCAGGATTCCTTCTCCATGTCACTTTTACCCAGCGTTATTCCGTTTAACATGTAGTCATGTAATGGATTTTTCCTCCCATGGTTAGACTACTAAAATTTTTTTTACAGTAACAGCGCCACATCTGCCCATGGGCCGTCTCTGGTATTGCAGATTATCCCTTGAAAAAGCTTATGAATGTATATTGCTTAGTCCCTTATGTCATATTAGAGTTGGTAGACACAACACAATATTGGCAGCACTATGTAAACACCAAAAAAGCAGTCAAATGGAATATAGGAACCCTTTCAAAAAGCATTTCTGCTCCTTCAGAATACATAAAAATTTGAGGTTCTTAGCGTACAATTTTGATCAAAACTGTAAGTGCCCATCTACCAGCGACAAGGTGACCTCAGCTCAGATGGAAACCTACTCTGACATTTACCTAACTTGGGGTGACATGTATAAATTCGCATGCGCCGACAAACCAGTTCTAAATTGATATAGAGGAGTGTATAATACGACCGTATGAATAAAAATGTAATGCGCCAAGCTTTGTATGGCAGTTGCTCATAAAACTTTGGTGCGTTCTAGGCACATTATAAACTGTGATGTGCCATCGTTATGAAGACAGGTGCTGAGACAGGGGGTTCAGTGATTGGGCGCTTATTTTTTTACGCCAAAAAGTTAAATTCCATGACATGTAAACCCCAGCTTTGTTCAGATTCTCCATAACTTCAATCAGTAGAGAAGGTCTGATTCATAAGTTTTTCTGAGTTAAAACTACAGATCTGTGTGGTTTGGACCAGTCAGTGCTCGACTCCAAATGTGAGGGCGCCTCTTCCCAATGCGCTACAATCAACAAAGTTTGCACATCCTCAACTTTTCTGTGAACATTCATTCTGTTATAGGCTAATACCAAATCATTTCCTCCAGTATCCAGCAGCCCTTTTTTATAAAATGTGATTTTCTAGTTGGTGAGCAACAACCATGTGTGTGCTGTCTTTTGGAATGGGAAATAACTAATTTAACTTAAAAATAATTTGACGGGGTGAGTTTCCCCGGGACATTTGTGTTTTGCATCTATAGGACGGGCAGCATTTTTACAGCAATGATAACGAAATAAACTGCTCCATGCAAATTTACTTACCCCACTGCCTGTTCAAATCTATAACGCTTTCATTGAGAATATTCTTAAAATTTTTGTTTAAAAAACATCTGTGGGGATGGATGGAGTCTCGCCCCCAAAATGGGGGGACTACCCCCCATGCAAACAATCCAAAAATGCACATCCAAAACAATTTTGAAAAAAATTTAAAATAAGTAATGCAAAAATCAGTTCCCCAGCACATTTTAAAAAAGGCCCATATTAGAGTTGGTAGAGCAGAAGTCATGTGGCGTTTCTTTTGGAGGGAACCAACTACAGTTATGGGGTTGTGGGGGTGGTTCCTGGGAGATTTTTGTGTTATGTTTTAATGGGGACCGGGCTTTTTGTTCAGCAATATAAAAAATAATGTAAAAAAACATCTGATAAAATTTTTTATTTACCCCACTGCCGACAAAGAAACGCTTTCAGTTTAGAATATTCTTAAAGGGCCACCTCCTGACATGTCTGTTTTAGTAAGGCCTTATGTTCCCTGTGAACAGGGCAAGGGCCTGCTGTGCGGTCGAGGAGCTGCCAGAAAAGCGTCCCGTCACGCCGCCAGTGTTGGGCAGAAGAGGAAGGCACTCGGCTGGGAAGGAGGTAAGGTAAGTATTATTGTTATTATTTTTATTGCCGTTATATATATTTTCCTGAGGGGACATATATATACCTGCCTAACTGAGGGGACATATCTATATACCTACCTGAGGGGACCTATATAGACCTGCCTACCTGAGGGGACATATCTATATACCTACCTGGACTGCTCCTACGAGGACATCTATATACTACCCTTATAATTCTTTACCCCTTTTTGCCTAACTGAAGGGACCAATAGAGCTTCCTATTTGATGAAAGGAGCTATAGAGCTACCTAACTGAGGGGACTTATATACCTATAAGTAAGGAGTTGCTGGAAAAGTGAGGATACAAAGATATTTGTGTCCAAATCTGCAGGGCCGAGTGTTGGCCAGGAGAAGTCAGTATGGTTGGTTTGGACCAGATAAAGAAGTAAAGGGAACGTGAATGACTCATCGGAGAAATGTCACATGTCAGTCACTAAATGTACCTTAACTGTAATCACTTATATATATTAATAGTGTAATGGTTTATATTCAGTAATGGTGTGGCGGTATTATTTAGTCTCTATATAGTGATGATGTGTGGTCATGGTGTGGAGGTATGATTCAGTCACTATATGGTGATATGTGGCCATGGTGTGAAAGTATTATTCAATCATTATGTGGTGTTGATATGTGGTCTTGGTGTTGCGGTATTTTTCAGTCGCTATGTGATGGTGATATGTGGTCATGGTGTGGTGCTATTATTCAGACACTATGTAGTGGGGATATGTGGCCATAGTTTCATAGTCTCTGTTGCACCTGCTGTTTTACTGTCACCACATGATTTGCTCCACAAAGGGGCTTGCTAAGGCTCTGTCACCCAACGGTCCACGAAAACCTGGATAACAATTCTGGAGCATCTTCTCTTATAACTCTGTGCTGGACTGTTTCTCTGTTATTCCTCCTAGAAATGTAATACTGAATCAGTCAGCTGGGTGTTATCATTCCAGCTCTAGTAGAGGGGTGTGGGTCACGTACCAGCAAAGTCAATGTCAGATTGTACAGGGACACACCCCCCCAACTGGTAACACCCAGCTGACAGACTGGCAATTAATTTTTAGGAGGAAGAACAGGAGCAGTATAAACACAGAGATTAAGGAAAGGTGCTCCAGAATTGTTAGTTCATGGGGAGTACTAGTATTTCCTAAAATAGACTTGTCAGGAATGGGCACAGGTTCTCTTTAAGGCACCGTTCACACTTTTGTTGGAGATTCCTCTGTTACAAGTTCCATCCATAATAATTGAAAACAAATAGCGCATCATGATGAAAATTTTCTGCAATAAATCAGCGTGTAAAAATTTTCAACAGATCATGCAGATTTAATGAAACAAGTTAAAATCTTCAGTAAATCCAAACTATCTGCACCATAGGTCAATCTGCAATCTGTAAAATCTCATCCACATGGCTCGTAATGTATTCCACTGTGGGTTTTACATGCGCAAATCCACACAGAGAAATTCTGCAACCAATTCACCCTGTGTGCATTTACCCTAAAGCTATGTTCACATCACTTTTTTTTTTTGCAGTGACTTAAAGGGGTTGTCTCATCTCAAAGTTTCATAGAATGCATGAATGAAATAATGCTGCTTTGCTCTGTCACTTATTGGTCAAGCTGTCTGTAATTAGCATATGAGCTCCGTGTATTCAGACCTCTGCTAATTAGATAAATCTCATGCTGTGAGGACCAGGGAAGCTTCTGAGTTAAAGTAAACAGCAGTAATTACTGGCTTTTATCTGAAAGATCGGATAACAAACAAGCTCTCACTGTCTGGAGTTCTGTGCTGCGCGACCTGTGTGATGATGTCACTCCCAGCTATAAGAACAAACAGCAGGGGGGGAGAAGTACACAGGTCGGTCACTTGGGAAACCAGAGAGAGCACAGAAGGTGATAAAATCACCTGTAGTTTCTTAACAAAAAAAAGAACAACGCAATATATTTGGAAAACATCTTTATTTAGTGATCCCAACATGTTGAAAGCTAATCTTTTAGCGTGACAACCCCTTTAAGCGCTTATTACACAGAAGAAACACACTTTTGTTATGTTTTTTCATGCATTTTACACGTCTTTCTTAATTTGATGCATCTTGTGAACATTGCCTAAGGGTATGTTCACACGGTGTGTTTTCGTTTTTGTGTTTTTGTTACATACGCTTTTGAGCTGAGTGTTTGGATCCGTCTGTCGGTCCCCAAACGGACCCAAACACCCAGCTAACAAATAGCAATGTGATTTTACATTGCTTTTAAAATAAGACACGCATTGGCGTTCACACGAGTGATCACCGATGCGTGTCTCACTGCATCTTACATGTAAATTCTTGGTCCGAAAGACGCAGCAGGAGCCCTATTTAAAATGATGCTGCATCCAACGCGCATCCAAATATGCAGCTGCGTGTTTGGGTATGTGTTGGATATGTTTCACATGCGATTGCTGCAGAGTTTTTGGATCCGATTTTCGGATCAACACGGTTCCAAAAACAGTAGAAAGGAATATTAGAAGAAAATCCACAGCACTTCTAAAGGTAAATCTGAAACAGCAAATCCACACCAAGACATGCAGATTTTGGCTTGGATTGGCTCTTTGGTTTTTAGTGCAGATTATGGTAATATGGAAATTAAATCAATGTATTTTGCATCCACAGTTGGAGATTTTGCTGTGGATCCAGAGTTTCTACAGCAAAATCTGCAACAACTGCATATTTTGACTTGTCAAAGGAGGAAAATCCGCAACAATGCTGCAGCATGTCTGCAATATAAATTGACATGCTGCATATATAGAATCTACTGGGCAGGTCGATTTTCATGTGCATTTTTATGTGGATTTTTGCCTGCAGCATGTGATAGAGATTTCTTAAAGTCTTGTCCGTGTTGCTGATACTGCAATACGCTGCAGATGTTCTGCGTGCAAATTCACTGTGGAAACACTAGAGCTGCAGTTTTTTTATTCAGTTATTGAAATAGGAATAAGAATAATTGCTGCTCTACATGTGCAAAACTGATGGCTGCCTCGCCACATTGACTCACATCTGTAATTGCTGTGAGAGCTGCTCCTACTTAATACTGACCTGCAGGGGGGAAACCGTTACATAGCACATTTCGCTATTTGGTATTTTATAAATGAATGCAAATCATTTAGAAGACATTCCACTGTATTACTTGGAAATACATCTACATCCCAAAACCCCTGTTTTTTGTAGCATGGTCCTGCTAATGGACTTCAAAGAGCTGGGACTAATCCAAATGTAGATGTTGTGGTGTTTTTTTAAGAGTTCCAAGGGATTGAGTTTGTGGTACTCCTGTTAGGGGCCGTTCACATGGCACAGTGCAAATACCGTTTGGAAATTCTGACGGGTAATTGCACTGTTTGCGAAGAAAAGCCCTCCCCCGCGCATTGTGATGTTCATATTCCGCCCGAAAACAGGGCGGAAAATGAACATACTCAATGTTTTTCGGACTGCCGCCGGAAAACCCGTGCAGTGGGGACCACTGCGCGGGTTTCCCATTAAGGTCCATTTTAAAAATTGACACCCGGATTACAGACCGTTTCCAAACCGTCTCTAAACCCGGCGAAAACCCGAGCAGTGGGGACAAGCCCTTATTCCTCCTAGATATGTTACCAATCAGTCAGCTGGGTCTTACTAATTGGAGGTGTGTCCCTGCATAGTTTCACATTGTCCAATCGGTGCTGACAGTCAGTGTGTGCAAGAACACATCCCTTTAAGGGGGTTGTGTGAAAAACCCTCAAAATATAAGAGCATATAGTGCAGTAATAGTAAAGATAAGATAAGCAGTCACTATCTGTCACAATCAAGTGTGTGAACTTCCTAAAAACACTGTTATATCGCATATTATCGCCATGTTGGATCTTTCTCCTCTGGGCTAGTGGGCAGAGCTACAGTTGCCAGGTGTGGTGGGTGAATACTACATATCCCACAACAGCTGCTTCCTCCCAGCTCAGCTATAGATTCTATATTCACACCAAATATATATATATTCAGCCCTCAGTCTCCTTTCTACACTGCAGAGCCGTCCCTCACACCACAAGTCTGTCAGACTGACTGAGCACAGCACATGCCCAGTGATGCCAGTCAGCATAACCAGGAAGTAACTCAGAATCTGTCCTACTTCCTGTAGGACAGGTTTCAGCTGAGGAAGGAGCCCGGTGGCCATTTTGTTCTTCTATAATGATTATCCCCTAGACAAAATCAGCGGACTTTTCTAATTACATACATTTAGGATTTTTTTTCATTAAGACATGTAGTTTATCTATTTAGTTTTCTTCTTTTTCCAGAGAACCACTTTAAAGGGGTTGTCTCGCTACAAGGATTGCTTTTTATGTTAAAGATCTTGCAAAAACAAGTCACTTTGCAATATATGTCCATTAACAGTGTCCTACCTATTCTGAGATATCTCCTCTTCTTATGGGCTGCATCAGCTCCTCAGGTCGCTATAGCTACAGACCTGTTCAATCTCTCCTGATAGGCTGCCAGCACTGGTTGCTATAGCTACAGACCTGGCTTCTACTGCAGCCTAGTAGAAACCAGTAAACACGCCCCTGAATTCAAAGTGAAACCAAGAAAACAGGACTGTGGTAACATGAATCAATGTAGTGAGACATTTCCCTTTAAAAACTTTAAAGTAAACATCCATCTGACAGATTCAGTCATACATTTCTAGGAGGAATTACAGAGGGACAGCACAACACAGATTTATAATAGAAGATGCTGCAGTTCTGCTATTTCACAGTGATCACAAGGATTTATTAATCCAAAGGTCAGGAGATGTCACGGGGTCAATTTTAAATGTTGTGATAGTTTTATGTGAGTACCCGAGATGACCTTATGTGAAGCCACTGAAGTTTTTTCTTGTTTTATCTTGACCAAACAGATCATTGCAACCACCAATAGCGGCAGACGGCGCTTACAGTGGTTGTCATCCAGCTTTCCGCACCCTGAATAGCATCTCTAGTGTCACACAGTGCTGACACCTATTCTTGCTTCGTATCTTGTTTTTTGTGCTTATGAATTTTGGATGAAGTCGGTGATGTGTGTAATAGATGCTTACATCATTTAACTTCTACGAATCTATCTCTAGCAGATATCAGAGGTGTGGCTGAAGGATTCAGTATCTCTTTGTAATCTTCATGCTGCACCCTATGCAGACAATATTATAGAAATAAGCTGCTTAGAGCAGACTGGCGAGGGTTAGTCACACAGGCTGCATCTTCTCAGTCTAGGACAGTTGGGGAGGTATTATAGCAATCTGCCATGCTGTAGACTTTAATGATTTAGTTTATTGCAAGGAACAGATGAAGGGCTGGAGCATCGCTGAGCAGTAAATCTCCTAATTGTGTTAGATGGTTCCATTGTCCTAAAACCAAACACCACCATGCCTTGGCTGGCCAATTTGTAAAACTAGAGGGGTATGTTCACACGGCTTGTGGGGCGTATAGTATGCCCCACAATTACGCCGGGTGATCGGGAGCTCGCGCCGACCGGCGTGTACTCACGCGATGCGGGGGCCCGGCAGCCCGCTGGCCCATAGACTGTCATTACTCGCAGCGCGTAAGCGCCGTGAATAAATGACATGTCAATTCTCTCCCCGCGCCTACAATACGATCGTATTGTATTTGCGGGGAGAGGAGGCGTAATCCATAGTTCTCTATGAGAACTGTGGATTACCGTAATGATTGGGGCGCATTTCGCTTGTATTAGAACGCAGTACGCTCTCAATACATGGCGAAATGCACCCCAAAATAAGCCGTGTGAACATAGCCGAAATGAGGAAGCACCAACCTGTTTTTGACGGCAGGCATGTGCAGACTAATCCTGAAGGTACTTAAAGGGTTTGTCCAGTTGAAAAAATTATGGGCCACATGTATGAAACTGTTTAGGTCTAAAATTCACTCTTTTGCCCATAGTAGTAACCTATGGGCAAAAAAGTGAATTTTAGACCTAAACAGGTTCATACATGTGGCCCTATGTTCTAAGTAATACCACTCCTATAGTCGGGCACTTTTGTAATTTCATTTCATTACCTTTTCCTCCAGTTCTTCTGTACATTAGCTGTTTAATGACAGGAAGCTCAGCAGGTCTGTGTGTCTAGACACATAGGCAGTGGCTGGAAGTATGGACCCCAGGAGATTGGGTGACCAGAGAAATGTGGCTTTTTCAGTGCAGCCTTTGGTCCTGAAATCTAAACTTTCAGCATGAGAAAAAAAAACAGGAAAGAGAACCACTGACATTGGGCTGGGGAGAGAGGAAGAGAGCACAGCAAAGCATCTTGCAAATTATAGTTTTAAAGGGCAAAGCAAAACCGCTTTCAAGCAGGAAATGCTGCTGCTCAGCTGCACAGAAGGGAGGTTACATGCAGCAGAGGAAAAGCATAAATTAACACAGAATATATCACTGGGAAATTCTAAAGATTTAGGCAAGTGACTTGTGAATTGTTTTTTACTTGTTCACTGGGCAACTTCTTAAATGGCTTCCCTGAAGATAACATTCTGGAGTATTTATTTCAAAGTTTTAGAATAAGAAGCAATATTGTTTACAAATGTATACCAACTATTAATGATCCAGTGATTGCCTTCAATTGTACAGCTGCATATTGTAGCAGAATTGGTTCACAACCCTATCTATTGTGGTCCCTAAAAAAACTTGGTTTAAGGACCCACTGCACCAGGTACGACCATAGTATTGCTGGTCACATCAGCCACTGCTATAAGGCTTGTTAGTTATAATCCTTGAAGACCGTCAAAAATCTGAAAAAATAATATTCTTCCAGTGCAAAGAAGGAGAACTAGGTAAGAAGCAAATAACATCATCCACATGCACAATCGATTCACATTGTTATGACCAGCAGCTAATATCCAGAGTAACCACCATGTGCATCATGAACAGCAGCTAAATGGGCTGGGAGTGACTCTGTAAGGTTGTGGTAGATTGTCACAGGTATCTGGAGCCAGACTGACTGTATCCCACAGCTGCTGAAGGGTGTGATGGGAGAATCCATAGAGCCTATAAGACGATCGTGATGGTCCCACAGTTGCTCAATTGGGTTCAAGTTTGGGGAACTAGAGGGCCAGTACTTGGAAGTCTTGAACATGCTCTTCCAACGTTGTCAGACATTTCTTGCTGTGTGACTTTCTTGCTGGAAAATCCCATCTGCCCCACAGAAGACAATCAGCATGTATGGGTGTACGTAATCTGCAAGGATGGAGTCATACCCAAATCGGTTGAGAGTGTCTTCCATATGGATGAGTGGTCCAGAGAACGCTATGACAACATAAAAACATTCACCAGACGATAACGATGCCACCACCAGTTTGTGTTCTTCCAGCAATGGTTGCAGGGTCTTTTTTTTCTGATGTTTTTCACCAACATCCATCCGTTCGAAGGAGCAGAAAACATGACTCAACAAAGAAGGCAACCTTTTGCCAAAGAGCAGAGGTCCGAAACTAATACTGCCATAAAAATGGAAGCCTTTTGTGCCTATGCAACTTCATTAGAGATGCAGTGACGATCCACCTGCTTCATAGCCCCACAAACAGTTGGATTTGCTGAACTATTGTTTAAGACGCACGTCTGGTAGCCCCCTGGTTCATTTTGGCAGCTTCACTGTAGCATGTCAGTCTGCCAACATTCACCTCTCACATCAATAGCACAAGGTACTCCACAGTCTCCACGTCAGTTATTCACAATGGAAAGCCAATAACCATCCCTTTTTGCAACTCTGGTGAGTCTCCCCTTTTACTCACTATGGCAACGAGGGATATATGTGCAGATAGCAGATCGCACACTTTTTATACCCACCAAGCCAGCTCACCTCATGTGACTTCCCTCATGAGCTACTGATATCGAAAGTAGGAAGTGGTCATAATAATGTGACTTGCCTGTGTATATTTTGGTTGGCTTGAAACCAGAGGATGCTCAAATGTAGATACCGAGCAGTTCAATAACCTGGACAAGCCAGAGGGAAATTAAGCAATCCTGCATTGTGTCTTACCCAGGTCCACACACTGGACCTCATCTTCACCCGCCTCTGCCCCCTATCTGACATCTCTAACTCTCCACACCCTATATCTGACCACAACCTGCTTACCTTCACCACTATCTCCTCCCCACCTGCTCCTCCTGTCTCATATCCAGTACGACCCCGCAGGAATCTACAAAACCTCAACCCTCACACTCTCTCTGACTCTCTTACACCTCTTTCCACTATCTCCTCATTCAATGACCCAGACGCAGCCACCACTTTCTACAACCATACAATCATCACCGCCCTTGACTCAGTCGCTCCTCTCACACACAACAGAACCCGCAAAATCAACAGACAACCCTGGCACACAGACTCTACCAAACAGCTGAGGCGAGCTTCCAGAATTGCTGAACGCCGCTGGAAGAAAACTCACTCCATTGATGACTTTGCCTTATACAAACACTCACTGCAGACATTTAAGTCCGCACTCGCCTCAGCCAAACAGAACTATTTCACCACTCTCATATCCTCCCTGTCCCACAACCCCAGAAAATTTATTCAAAACCTTCAACTCTCTTCTCCGTCCACCAACACCTCCCCCCCCCACCCCTCCTTTCAGCAGATGACTTTGCCATTCACTTCCTCCAAAAGATCAACTCATCAGAGAAAGCTTCAGCCCGCAGTCCCCACCACCCTCCCTTACCCTTGCAAACTGCTCTTCCCCCTTAACTTGCTTCCCCACGGTCACTCATGATCAAGCTCTCCCCCTTACTGTCCAAATCCAACCTCACTACCTTTAGTATTGTTCCTCTGCCATCCCACCTCATCCCAGACCTCAGTGCTTCTATCATCCCAGCATCACCCATCTCTTCAACCTATCAATAACCTCTGGCACCTTCCCTTCTGCCTTTAAACATGCTACTATCACTCCAATCCTAAAAAAAACCCAAACCCTTGACCCTCTTCTCTGTCCAACTATCGCCCCATCTCACTGCCCCCTTTTTTGCTTCCAAACTTCTCGAGCAGCACGTCTATCTTCAGCTGTCCTCCCACCTCTCCTCCAACTTCTTCTTGACCCATACAATCGGGTTTTTCGACCCCACCACCCCTACCGAAACTGCCCTAACCAAAGTCACTAATGATCTAGTAATTGCTAAACCCTCATGCCACTACTCGTGCCCTCCTCTTGGACCCTGTCCTCTGCCTTTGCCCACTGTCGACCATTCCCTCCTGCTACAAATCCTCTCCCCCCTCGGCATCACGGACTTGGCTCTTTCCTGGATCTCCTGTACCTCACTGATCGGCTTTCAGCGTCTCTCATTCTTGCTCCACCTCCTCCCCCCGGCCACTCTCTGTTGGTGTCCCCCAAGGGTCAGTCCTGGGCCCACTACTTTTTCTCTATCTACACCCTTGGCCTTGGTCAGCTCATAGCCTCACATGGATTTCATTACCACCTGTATGCTGAGATAACCCAACTCTACATCTCTGGCCCAGTTGCCCACTTCTCTACTCTCCCGGATCCCTGACTGCCCTGTCCTCCATTTCCTCCTTCTTCTCATCACGTCTCCTAAAACTAAATGTGGAGAAAACAGAACTCATCATCTTTCCACCATCCAACTGTACTCCTGCCCCCGATCTCTCTATTACAGTCAACGGCTCTAAAACTTTCCACCGGTCCCACAAGTCCGCTGTCTTGGGGTAATCCTAGACTCTGCTTTATCTTTCAAACCACACATCCAAAAACCCCCACCCCTGCCTGCCGCCTCCACCTCAAAAACCTCTCTCGCATCCGCTCAGTCCTCGGCTATGACACTACAAAAATGCTGGTCCATTTCCCTTGTCATTTTCCCGCCTAGACTACTGCAACATCCTTTCCAGTGGCCTCCCCGCTCGCACCTCGCTCCCCTCCAATCCATCCTTAACTGTGCTGCCCGTCTTATCCACCTCTCTCCTCGCTACTCTCCTGCCTCTCCCCTCTGCCAATCCCTTCACTGGCTTCCCCATTGCCCAGCGAATTCAATTTCAACCTACTAACCATGACCTACAAGGCTCTCCATTGACCTCTCCCCTCCATACATATCTGGCCCTAATTTCCAATATCTCCCCCACGGGACTCTCCGCTCCTCACAGGACCTTCTCCTATGCTCTCCCCTTATCAGCTCCTCACACAACCGTCTCCAAGACTTCTCCGTGCTTCCCCCCACACTCGGAACTCATTGCCCCAACCATCAGACTCTCCTCCACTTTCACCAGCTTCAAAAGCAACCTGAAAACCCATTTCTTCAGGCTTGCCTATAACCTACAATAACCCAGCTGTCACTACACCCTCCACAAACATGTCTGCCTCTCACCTTCTGTCTCTTCCCTCCTCCTTGTAGAT
Source organism: Phyllomedusa bahiana (assembly GCA_025379985.1). Taxonomy (NCBI): domain Eukaryota; kingdom Metazoa; phylum Chordata; class Amphibia; order Anura; family Hylidae; genus Phyllomedusa; species Phyllomedusa bahiana. The sequence goes on from JAODAL010052200.1 coordinate 19,463, forward strand.
TGTAACCCTCGCGGGGGGAGGGGGCCTCTCTCCCTCTGTCGTTCCAATTGTCATTATCCCTTATCACTGTACTCGTTTGACTTATGTAATGTATGTAACCCCCTCGAATGTACAGCGCCCTGGAATCAATGGCGCTTTAAAATAAATAATAATCATAATAATAAAGGTATCTGAGCCCATAGATGGGGTATAGGAGCTGCATATACTTTAACAAATTGGGGCCAAAGTCCACGTTATTGAAGGCTTTCTTGATGGCCGCCATTTTCTTATCCCTCCACTGCTTTGGCCTTTTTCTGATGAACAGAGGGCACAGCACCGACATCTGACCGTCTGAGGGACCATATCATTGCAGAGAGGATCCTTGGTTGACAAGCCTGAGCACAGCAGACACCAATGTTCATATTCACTAATGTAATTAATGTAATTAATGTTAAACATATTCCTGAGCTTGGAAAGTTTTTTTTTCTTTTTACCCAGACATCATGCAATATCCAGCTAATTGCCTAATAATGTTCTCCAATATGACCAACCTAGAAAATCCAGAATGTAGGCACCCAGTGATAAGAGTCATGGGTTAGCTATGCACGCTGTCATCACACCCTGTGATGTATGGTATTTTTAGTGACTGTGTTGTTTGGGAGTTGTATGTTGTGTACCTGAAACAGTAGGTGTGTAAAAGCAAAACCAAAAGCTCCTTACTAATTCTTTAATTGCGCATTAGGCATTTAATCTGGATCCACCTATTATAATCACCACTTAAGTGTTATCTTTTATTTACCACAGTGTATTAGACTATCAAGTATTAAACTGCTGTGCCAATTCTGTCCACTCATTGCCCACCTTTCTTTATATGCTAGAAATTTTAAAAAGTTGACTGAAAATTACTAATATTTCTAGTACTGCGTTGTGGGCAGTGCCAGGTGGTTTATGCTATGCTGTCTGAGAGGGTTATATGAGAGAAGCTGAGCTCTGTGATATATAGGGTTATATGATAGAGGAGCTGAGCTCTGTTATATGTACAGTTATATGATAGGGGAGAGAAGCTGGGCTCTGTGATATATAGGGTTATATGATAGAGGAGCTGAGCTCTGTTATATGTACAGTTATATGATAGAGGGAGAGGAGCTGAGCACTGTGATATATAGGGTTATGTTTAGAGGAAAGAAGCTGAGCTCTGTGATATATAGGGTTATATATAGAGGAAGAAGCTGAGCTCTGTGATATAAAAGGGTTTATTATAGAGGAGGAACTGAGCTCTGTGATTAGGTTATAGATAGGGGAGAGAAGCTGAGTCTGTGATTTACAGGGTTACATGGTTGAGGAGAGGAGCTTAGCTCTGTGATATATAGGGTTACATGATTGAGGAGAGGGAGCTAAGCTCTGGATATATAGGGTTAATAAATGGAGAGAAACTGAGCTCTGTGATATATAGGGTTATATGGAAAAATTGTACTGGAAATATAAAAACAACAGGACGCCAAGGCGCACTCTAGTGCAGACAACGTAAAAAATTTTTTAAGGGTGAGTATATAAGTGAGACTCTCACCTTACAGTAATTGTATTCAGGCATATAGTAAGCAGCTGGTCCCGACTCCTCAAATCTTGGACGCGGTACCTCGAGTCCTCGATGTCAGAATATGCAATTCAATTTTCTTTTGTATGGCAAAAGAAAATTTAAGGAGAAGAAAGGGGTCTAGCGCTTTCGATAATAGAAAGTAATGGCAGTGCCGAATAAAATAAGGGCTATAATCCCAAATAGGGTTTATCTCTTTATTGAATAAATAAAATATAACCACTGATTAAACTATAAAATAAGTCAGACCTTTTGGATAAGTCTGTAAAAAGAGGAGACAGATGCAACGCGTTTCACCGATTCACGTGCTCGGCTTCATCAGGCAGTATCTGGCTGCTGCATGGAAGTCCATGCTTTATATAGCACTGAGTTAAATAAAGTTTGAACAAAAACAGGAAGTTGCAAATAAAGTTTCAACAAAGACAGGAAGTTGCAAATAAAGTTTTAACAAAAACAGGAAGTTGCAAATTAATTTTAAACAAGGACAGGAAGCTACAAATGAAATTTCAACCAAAACAGGAAAAAGCACTTTAAATAAATTTTTCGACCAGACAAAAGGGGAACATGGGATTAAATAGGTACCAAATATATAAAGTAAAACAATAAATAGATTAACAAACTAAATATCTATATACGGGAGAAAGATATAGCAGGATTGCTTACATTTTCAAATATATACATTTTGTATTAAACATAACTGATTAGTCCTAAAGGATTATATTAAGCTGTTCTCTGACAACCCACTAATCAAAATGTTTTTCTCTATGAAAGTAAGTGTCCAAATGAGGCTGATAGTGTTGCTAATATAGATACTAATTACTAGATTAGAATACAACATATCTGCTGATGAATGCTTATTCGAAAAATAGATAAAAATTGAAGTGGAATAAAATAGTTCCTCAGAGGCACCCGATAACGTGGAATCCTCTGGGATAAAATCAGATCACATTATCGGTCTATATTCTTCTAAATATAAAAGATACAACATGATGAGACCAAGTCATGCGGCATCTTTAAAAAGTGGTATAAAATAGTGCATATGAAACTATAAAAAGAATATTCTTCAGTGATCTATGAATTTATAGATCACTGAAGAATATTTTTATAGCTGAGCTCTGTGATATATAGGGTTATATCATAGAAGGAGAGTAGCTGATCTCTGTGATTTATAGGGTTATATGATTGAGGAGAGGAGCTGAGCTCTGTGATTTATAGGGTCATAGTATTTGGAACAGGATTTCCATGTTTTAATGTGTGTATAGAACAAATTGTCAGTCATTGTTTGTAGATGGGGTAAGCAGGACTTTCACTTTCTCCTTTTATGATTTACTACTTTTTACTCAGAATTTCTTATTCAACTCATGTAAGCGTATAAATCACAGTGCTCATAGCAAATAAACTTTAAAGAAAACCTGCCATGTGATTAATTGTCTTCAGCCCACATATTCTGGCTCTTAATCAGGAGTGTAACTTTAGTCAAATCAGCTGCTATGGAGCCTAGAGGTCGAGGGTGCCCACTTAGGTTCAGAAACATAGTTGGATTTTGTCAGGGATAACAAGCTGGGGTACTATATGGGTTCTTTGATATTTGGCACTATTATGCATGCCTTTAATAATTGCCACTATGCTGATCAGTGTCCAGTCAATAGGTTGCAGGGACCCAGATCATTTTATTACTCCCTCTGAATTCTAGTTAAAGTAGTTGTCTAGTTCCTATAAAAAGAAAATTCTAATATGCTGGTGTCCAGTTAAGAAAAAAAAATCCTATGTCCCCGGTCTTACACCTACTTTCTTTTTCTTCAATGGGGACATAACCACTACAGCTGCTGAATAGCTACAAAGGACGAATGTCACTCCCTTATATCATTGTTGGGGATTGAATAGCTCTAAACAGTGATGTAAGGGAGTAACATGTGGCCGCTGCAGCCAATCAGCAACTGTAGTGGTTAAGTCCAATTTGGTAAGAAGAAGAAAGTAGATGTAAGACCAGCGATGAAATGGAAGTGAGGAGGAAGGTGAGTATAGGCTTTTTTTAAATTGGGCACCAGCATATTAGTATTTCTTTTTTATAGGATCCGTACAACCCCTTTAAATTCCTGATCTTAATGTAAAATTGCATTCAAAACTTGGTTAAGGCCTGGTTCACATGTGTGTTGGAGTTCTGTTCGGAACCGCTGTTGCATGTTCTGTTCGGAATGAAGGAAAAAATAGTGCAGCAAGCTGAGCTAATTTCTCTGTCTACACGACAGACCCCACAACAGAGACCTGGTGGACCCATTGTAAATAATAAGGTCCATTGGGTGTTGTGGGTGTCAACAGATCCATAGGTGTCTGTTTTCAACCCTGAGCGCTGTGGGTATACATTGTGAAACAGATCCTTAGATCCCTGGAATCTCCAATGCAGATTTGAACCAGCCTCATCCTTACAAATATGAAATCCAAAAAAATAGTGCTGTCGCTATAGCAGGTCCCGGGTGTCCATCAGATCCAAATATTGTTCTGTTTTCTGTGCAGTAATTTATAGGGCGTGAATCAAATCCCTGTTTTAATCTTGTTGTTGTACATGTATTTTATTGTCCACCATATACCATGTAAATGACAGTTTTATCCAGGGGGAACTCTTTTTCTTCTATGAGAGATAGAAAAACTCCATTCGTCTGCACCCATAATACTACAGACATAATGATTAATGCTAATAGATAAGCTTGTCTACCTTTGGGTGGTAACAGAGACTGCTGTTCAGTGGTTTTACTAGTTCTGAATAAGCAAGGACCTGTATATCCTCATGAATATTGATAATAATTTAATTAAAATTCAGTAAGACGCTACTCTCATATAAACAGAACAAAGTTGTGAACATATAATGAGATGTAATCATATAGAGTAATAAAAAAACAAAGGCAAAAAAAAAAACTTCAAGATGACTGAACAATTTTTTCCTGATTTTAGGATAGAGTTTGACAATCCTAAAACCGTGTGCACTGGCAACAAATGTTAAATGTCCGTATGCAGTCACCAAGTTCCAGTAGAACTCATTCATATGAACTAGCGAGGGCAAAAATTGTTGACATTGTCCATAGTGACCTATTATTTGCATAAATGGATTTAGTTCATTCAGAGTTTGGTTCAAGAGATACACCCATGTATTAAGTCATACCATATGTGTATGGAAAATTCAAACTCCCCTCTGCTGAGCAGGCAGGAGGTTTCCTATAAAGCAGTGGAAGACTACAACCATGTTTATACATGGAAATTGGGGAGGATTGTTAAGTACTAGTAAAGTAATGGGTGGATTTGCAGAAGAGTAGAAGCACGGATTATCCTAGGATTACTAGAAGAGCAGGAGAAGACACTGAATCACAAGAACAATGGGGTAATCCTTGCACTAGCATTTGGATAGATTGTAAAAGTGAGATGAGAAGCATAGAAGATTACAGTAATTAAAGTGGAACAAAACGAGTGCAAGCATTAGCTTATAGCAGCTGAGCAGCACGGATCCATAGTGAAAGATGTGCTGACTGTGATTCATATTGATATAAACAATTAAGTCCTGAAGCTTTAAAGATAATTGCTGAAAATCAGCTGTATAATACTGAGAAAAAGTATTAGTCCTCTTACAGGTTTTCCTAGTTTCATGACCATTTCTGACTGAGACCTGAGTAAACAAAACACACCGAGGTGACATCTGCTTTAAAGGGAATCTATCCCCAATACATAGACTACTCACAAAAAGTTAGGGGTATTTGGCTTTAGGTTGAAATTTCAGGATGAACATAAAACTTTTTTTATGAAATTTTTTATAAATGGACTCAATGAGATAGTCTCTTACCTTTAGAAAGCACACGTCCAACTATTCAATGTTTCAGTACTTTTTGCACAACTTGCTGATCTCGAACATGGAACTTAATGGCAAAATTCCCAACAGGTGTTTGATTCCTGAATCTCCCAATAAATTTAGGGGATCAATTTGAATTGGGATTTAAACAGTCTTCCTGTTTATGCGATTCACATTTTGACATCATGAGACCCAGACAACACTTTACAACTGATCAACAGTACCTTGCCATTACGAGGCTTTAAGGAAATTGCTCTCAGATGGAAGTGGCCACAGAAAGGCAAAGAAGTGGATGTCCTTTGGCTACATCACACACTGATGACCGCTTCATTGTAAAGAATGCCCTGTGGAATCAGATGATGAATTCCACACAACTCCAGGCACATGTGAGGGAGGTGAGAGGCAACCAAGTGTCACATCAGACTATTCGTAACCATTTACATCAGTGTGGTCTGCGTGATAGACGAATGGCAAAAGTACCTGACCTGTCTGTTGCATATCGCACTCCTTGACGTCTGTGGCATAGTTGGTGGCCATCATTTCTGCTCAGAGTGAATCAACTTTAATCATTGAACAGCACTGAGGACCACTGGACTTTTAACCAGTGTAGATGCTCCCTGGCCCATGCCAGACAATGATGCCTGTGTCTGGTGGTATGGTCAGGTCATCTAGCATGCAGACCATGCGGATGTAAACGGTTGGAGTTGTGCGATATTCATCATCCCTTTCTGCAGGGCATTGTTTACAATGAAGGGGTCATCAGGGTGTGATGTAGCCAAAGGACGTCCACTTCTTTCCCTTTCTGTGACTCTTCCAGTCTCTTGTTTTGCTGTTGTTTCGACTGAGAGCATCCTGCTTTAAGCTTCACAATGGCGAGGTAGTTTTGATCAGTTTGTATGGCATACTTGCAACTTTTGAAAGCCATCAGGAAGATTTAAGCAATAAATTTGCATAGGGCCATGCCCTCTCTATATCAAGCAACACTTCCTTCACAAAGGTTGCGCCCACTACACACAACTGTGTAACTGCTCTAGAAGAAAGCTAATTGAAGGTTTTGCCTTCACCTAACTTTCCTGGACGTTGGATAGCCTATTCAGCATCCAGGACAGCTGGTAGATACCACCAATGTTCCTGAACCTAAGCCATTATTCTACTACCTATGTTCCCACATACAGTGACCATATAGTGGTAGCTACCAGTGTACACAGGGTCTGCAGACTGTGTATTCCTCATACATTACCTAATTTGGAGTAGTACCATTTTTATAGGGGGG
>JAODAL010052201.1:0-26143 GCA_025379985.1 Phyllomedusa bahiana
AATTTAAAAATTTTTTTAAAATAGTGTTCTATTAAATTAATAAACCCCCAGATAACCCATTTTAACAAAAATGTAAAAAAAAAATATATAATTATGTAGCTTAATTTTTAATTAAAAAAAACAAACAAAAAAACAATTAGTAGTTATAGTAATGTAGCTTCTCCCCACCAGTAGCAGCGAACATTTTAGCAGCAATAATCCTCAGGACAAACTTGCGTGTCATCTCAAAAAAACATCACTAGTGAAAATGTATCACATCACCGGGTAATGTAAGCTCTGTCCCCTAAAACCTGCAAGAAATGCCCTGTCTTACATTTGGCAGGATTATAGGGATCAATGGCTGCACAAGCTGTTTTCTCATGAATATTTTTGTCTTGTACCTACACACCCCTCTGTCGTTTGAAAATTCAGAGCACTTTTTTAGTCACCAGTTCTGGTTGGTAAGTGATCTTCAGGCTCTGTTCACACTGGTGTCATGCCCTCACTGTATCACAGGGACACCATTTTGTGTCAATGGACTTGTGAGGATTTCTTACAAATCAGATCAGTCTTGCTGTGGGTTCTTTACAAATGGAAGTGATCATGTATTACACACTCGGGTCACATTATTATGACCACTTTCTACTTTCCACGTCAGCAGCGGGGTAACCTGAAGGAAGCACTGTGGGGGCGGCTTGGTCAAAGTTTTTGATAGGTTGCGCACATGTACCGCTTGCTAAAAAGGGGGCAATTTATTAGAATTAAAAAAAAGGAAGGATTTTTTTTTTTGGGGCACAAGGTTTTGGATTTCCAACTGCGAATTTTGTGACTGGGGGGCAGCCGCTGTGCTGAAAGTATCATGAGCGGACAAATGGCGCCATTGTGAAAAGGGAACATCAGCTACAAAAGGGCAGGGGGAAAAGGAAACACGTGTAGGGGGACCACGGACAAGGGATGTCACGCACCCTCAAAAACCCCCATTGTAGTGTTTTAGCGATTACGTTTTCCATCACACGGCGAAGGCATGCCGACCACATCGACAATAATTCGATGTCGTGGTAGATTAACGATGACCAATAAAGTCATGGGAGAGCAACAACACCTTCATTCCCCACACCCCCAAAAGGGGTGGGGAAGCTGGAATTTAAAATCCACAACAGTCAAAGGATAAAGTGCTACATTGGGAACACACTAGGTTATAAAAGCCACAGAAAAAAACAGACCATTCACTATCCCTGTCTTTTAACCACAGCATGAGCCCAAAAATTCAGACCCACAAATTAAAAATGCCGAAGGGAGATTTTTGAACCATCTTTTACTTAACTGACATTTAATATCCCTTCCTTACCACAGCATGAGCCCCAAAACCGCATACCCCCGATTAAAAAGGCCGGAAAAAGGAGTCTTTCAACCACCATTTTTTTTTTCACTGGACAATACTCCCCCGTCCCGGGTACGCTTTTCCCTCCGTATGATGCGGGCCAAATTTAGCTTTATTGGAAATACGGTGGTTAACCTCCGTTCCACCCCGGGGCCCTTTTTCTTGGCATTCTTTTTCAATTTTAACCAACGGCTGGGGGAAAAAATTTTCTCTGTACTTTGTTCTCTGTCCGGCTCCATACTCCCATTCCTCTGAATAACCACAACTGGGCAATTTTCCTGTACCTCCCTTGTACAATTCAGAGGAATTTTTTTACCAGCTATTTTTTACATGCAAGTTTTTTTGTAGTTTAATTTTAGAAAACACATTTTTAAAATAGGGTGGGAACGCACCAAGTCTTGTTTCACTTTTTTAAAATTTTATTAAAAGGTTTTTTCAATACAGGGGGGGATAGCTATGTTAAAGACTTGCAAAACAAGTCATTTTGCAAATGGTCCAATTTAAAATGCCTACCTATCCTTTTCGGCAGCACCAACACCCTTTAGCCACCTTTTACAATTGTAAGAACAAATGTCTGTTAGAAAAAAAACATTTTTTTTATAAAACCCGTAGATAGCTCATGTCACCGCAAAATTCCCCCAAAAATTTTAAAACAGACCCATGACCCTTTTTGACAATTGTGAAAAACAAAATTTTTGTTAGAAAAAAAACATTTTTTTAAATGGAACCTGTAGTAAAGCTCAGTCACAGCAAAATCCCCCAAAAATTCAAAGCATGACCCTTAGCCACTTTTTACAATTGTGAAGAACAAATTTCTGTTAGAAACAACATTTTTTTATAATAGGACCTATAGTATAGCTGCATGTCACAACAAAATTCTCCCAAAAATTCAAAGCATGACCCTTGAGCCACTTTGGACAATTGTGACATGCAACTTAGACTTCGAGCCTTCCTCAGCAGGCAGTCCAGACCCGGGTCGCTCTTTAGAAATTTCTGGACGAAAAGGTTCATGACATTTTGCCAGGCAAGGGATGTGCTCCAGCCTACCGATTTTAAAGGGGTGGCCAGCAGATTTCCCCCTTATCGCACACCACCTTGCCTGGCACAAGGTTCTTTGGCACCCAGCCAGCGCTCGGTCTCGTTGCGGAGAGCCGTCCACGCTCCTGACCTGGGGTGTGGACGGCCCTCCAAGACAGATTATTTTCAAACACGGCCTGGTTTTCTTTTGGGCACATGATCCCACCAAAAGGACCTTGGGGGAAAGAACCCTGGCACCATCCTGCGGTTTTTGAAGAGGCGTGGGGGCGAGCCTGAAGCCACCGTCACCCCCAAAAAGACATCCACCCAGCTCACCCATGTGAGCTGTCACCGAGATATAGCGCCTTGGCCGTGCTTACTAGTCCATGTGTCGGTGGTCAGATGGACTTTTCCGGCCACAGAAGCAGACAACGCGCTTGAAATTTTAGATGACACGTGGCTGGCCAGGGCAGGGACGGCTTTTCTGGCAAAGAAATGCCTGCTCGGCCATCTGGTATTGGGGTCAGCAAGGGCCATGACGTGGCGGAACCCCTCTGTGTCCGCCAGAGGGAAAGGCAACATTTCCAAGGCCAAAAGCCTGGCAATGCCGACATTCAGGCTTTTGGCTTTGGGAAAGGTTTGGGTTAAATTGTTTCTTTTTGCTCCCAAACCTGGAAACAGAAGGATGGCTGCTAGACCTGGCCACTGTACGGTGTGCAGGTCGTCAAACTGGCGGAAGGAGAAAAGGGGGAGGATGGGTCTCTGGTGGTGCTGGTGGTACTCGGGCGACGGTGGAGGCTGAAGCGAAGGGTTTGATCCCTGATCATGACTCTGAGAGACATGGGGAGCTTTAGGAACACTTGGTGGTGGCGGAGGGAGGAGGCGGAGACAGAGGGTTTTGACAGTGGTTTGGAGGCCCCGGCGTCGGTCTGGGCCTTTTTTTGGCCAAGTGTTGCCTCCATTTCAACTATGCATTCCCCCCGCATGTGACTAGGACATGTTGGTGGTGGTTAACCACCTACGGTTCTTGCCTCTACTTATTCGTTTCGGAAAAAGGGGCGGTTTTGAACGCGGGTGAACAAGGCTTGCTCAAAAAAAACCCCGTTGGGAGGCTAAACCTTTTTTGATGGCGATAGCGAGGAGGGGGGTTTTGGCGTGACCGGGCTGGGGGAATAAAATTCAGTGGCTTCGGGAAAAGCCCTCCCCCTTTTGAGGGGGAACCCGTACGACCACTACCCCATCGTCTTCCTCCTCGCCCAGGAAAGCGCTCGCAAGAAAATTCTGCTGAAAAACCACGTTGGATCCCAATGTCCATCATCATCATCAACACAGGGACTTCGTCGCCTGAATTCTGCACCCCGGACTCAAGCAAGGGGGGACTGAAAAGGCGTTCCCCGACTCCCCGGGGTTTTTTGAGATTGCCCCGGCTTCCTTCTCCCCCCTTTGAGGGCTCATAACGGGCGTCAGAGCAAAAAAAACACCTTTTTGGGCCCCTTGTTTTTTTAAACCCCTTCTGACCCCAACCGCATTTTGTCAACAAGGGTCTCAAAAAATGGTTTTAACCACATGGTGGGACACGAGTTGACTTTTGGGCTGTTTCATGTTGGAGGGTGCTGGTAGGGTACGACTTTTGGGGCCGTGACGGGGAGGCAGGAGGTAAACTGCTGGTGCGGTGCATTAACCAAATGAAGGACGATTGCGACACGTTGTTACTGAGATTCACGGGGCTCGACCCACGATGACAGGGCCTGACGGTCCTGCAACTGACAAAATTGCGGCATGCGTGTTGTCGCCAGCACTGGAAGGGGCCCTTCTCTCGTACCTCTACCTCCAAGTCCTACCCCCCCCTTTGCCGCTTTCCCCAGAAATTTTTTGGCCGTTTGAAAATAAAAATTTAGAAAGGGATGGAAATTTTGGAAAAGTCTCTTATTAAAAACGGGAAAACCAGCTATTCTCAAAACCCCCAAAACAAAAAAAAAATCGCGTATTCAAAAATTTAAAAATGCAAAAATTCTATCAACAAAGCTGGCCTGCGCCAAAGTGAAAAAAAAACGTATCGAAAATATTTGAAATAAAGGTATTTTTGGGGACCTTTTAATTCACCTGTGGGTACAAAATTCTGTTTACATTTAAGTGAAGGCCTCAAGAACAAAACTGTACGGCCAAAGTGAAAAAAAAACGTATAGGAAATGTTTCGGATATACAAGGGGTTTTTTCACCTTTCAATCACTTGGGTGACTACAAATTGCTGTATTTCCCCCATTTAACGCAAAGTAGATCATAACAAAGCTTAAATGCGCCAAAATGAAAAAACACGTACTGAAATTTTTCGGGTAAAAAAGGATTTTTGGGCCCTTTTAATTTACCTGGGGTGACTACACAATTGCGTATTCACATTTAAGTGCAAAGGGGCCTCAAAGAACAAAGCTGGCCTGCGCCAAAGTAAAAAAAAAAACATACTGAAAAGTATTCGGATAAAAAAAGGTATTTTTTGGCACCTTCAATTCACCTGTGGTCTACAAAATTGCTGTTTCACATTTAACTCAATGTCCCCAAGAACAAAGCTGTGTGCGCCAAAAGTCAAAAAAAAACTATCTGAAAATTTTTTCGGATAATACAAAGGATTTTTTTCACCTTTAATTCACTTGGTGACTACAAAATTGCGTATTCAATTTAAGTGCATTGTGCCTCAATGAAAAAAGCTGTAGTGCGCCAAAGTCAAAAAACACGTACGTAATGTACGGAAAAAAAAGGGTATTTTTGGCACCTTCAATTTACCTGTGGTGCAAAAAAATTGCAGTTTCACATTTAAATGCAAGGGGCCTCAAGAACAAAGCTTATCGCCAAAATCAAAAAAAAACCCTATCTTGAAATTTATTCGGGAAAAAAAAGGTATTTTTGGGACCCTTCAAAATTTACCTATGTGACTCAAAATTGGGTGTATTTCCATTTAAGGCAAGGTGCCTCAAGAACAAAAAAATTTACTGCCCCAAGTGAAAAAAAAACGATATGAAAGTTTTCCCCGGGTAATACAAGGGGATTTTTGGCACCTTCAATTCACTGTGGTGACTACAAAATTCGTTTAAATTTAACGCAAGTAATCTATAACAAAGCGTAACGCGCCAAATGAAAAAACACGTATCGAAAAATTATTTTGGGAAAAAAAGGATTTTTGGCCCCTTTTTTAAATTTACCTGTGTGATACACAATTGCGATTCAATTTTAAATGCAAGGGGCCTCAATGAACAAAGCTTTTCCTGCCCAAAGTAAAAAAAAACATATCTGAAAAAGTATTCGGTAATAAAAGTATTTTTGGCACTTTCCAATTCACCTGTGGTACTACAAAATTTCTTATTTAATTTAAATGCAATGTGCCCAATAACAAAAATGTAGTCGCCAAAGCAAAAAACACGTATCTGAAATTTATTTTGGGTAAAACAAATATTTTTTGGGACCTTAATTCCCTTGGGGACACAAAATTGCTTATTCACATTAAGTGCAGTGCCCAAAAAACAAAGCTGTAAAATCGCCAAAGCAAAAAAACCCTATCTGTAATTTGTCGATAATAAAAGGTATTTTTGGGACCTTCAATTCCCCTGTGGGGACAAAAAAATTGCATATTCACATTTAAGTGCAAGGTGCCTCAATGAACAAACTGTAGTGCCCAAAGTCAAAAAAAACGTATCTGAAAATTTATTCGGAAATAAAAGTAAATTTTGACCCCTTCAAAACACCTTGGGGATACAAAAAGCGAAACACTTTTAAATGCAAGGGGTGCCTCAATGAACAAAGCGTAGGCGCCAAAGGAAAAAACAGTATCTTAATGTATTCGGATAAAAAAAGGTATTTTTTGGCACCTTTCTATTCACCGGGAACTCACAATTGCTGGATTCAAATTAAACTGCAAGGTGGCTCTATTTAAAAATTGGATGGGGAAAATGCAAAAAAACCCTATTGTATTTTCGGTTTTTAAAAAAGGGTTTTTGGACCTTTCATTCACCTGTGGAACTACAAAATTGCGAATTACATTTAATGCAAGGGGCCCAAGAAAGGGTTGTGTGGGCCCAAAGTAAAAAAAAAAAAGTATCTGTAAGTATTGATAATAAAAGGTATTTTTTGGCACTTCAATTTTACCTGTGGTAAACTACAAAATTGCATATTTACAAAATTTAAATGCTTGGGGCCCCCCCCCTGAACAAAATTATTTTCGCCAAAAATCAAAAACCGTATCTGAAAATTTATTTGGGTAATAAAAAGGTTTTTTTGGCACCTTCACCGTGGCTACAAAAATTTTGTTTAAATTTAACTGCAAGGTGGAAATCACAAGCTGGAAATTTGGGGAAAATTGAAAATTAACAACCCATCTGAAATTTAAAACTGATAATTAAAGTGGATTTTTCACCCAAAAAGAACCTGAAATTTTTGAAAAGGGATCCCAATATAGTTCAGGTTTCCCCAAAAATTCCCCGGGAAAAATAAAAACGTTTTTTTTAAAAGCTATTGCAGTGCAATTTCTAACTAAGTCTTGGTGAACTTTTCCCGTTTTTTTATGAGGGTTTTCTGTGTTCGCCCGCGGGGGGCCCCCTCCGCCCCCCCCCATGACTTTTCAGCGAAAATGCCCCCTTTAAATTCTCTTCCTAAACAAAAAATCTTCCCAAACCTAATCTAAATAAGTTGTAAGGACACAGCAACGTAAGCTTTTTCTGTGAAGAAATTTTGAAAAATTTTGCTGGCTGTTTGGGCACAGGCAGAGGCACGTCCTCTGCCTGAGAGCTGAGAGACATGAGGTAACAGGAAAAGCGTTCTAGTAAAAAAGGGTAGTGATTTTTTCCACCAATCGCACCATACCCTCCCCCGTCATGACGTCGCACACACATCTCACCCTGCTCTATTTTGTAAGGATTTGCTGGCCACCCAAAAAACAGGAAAACCCGAAAAGGGGCACAATAGAAGAAGCACAGATTTTAAAACCCTAAATTAACGCATGATCTAAAAATTTCGAACAAATAAAAAAGTCCCTTTTAACTTTTTCGTAAAACGCCCCACACCCATTTTGTATGGGACCAAAAAACGGATGTCACTAAAACCTCGCTAACCCCACTGGTAGAGGACCGGGGGAAAGGGATGACTGCCCCCCTTTTGAACCCTTTGGGTTAGGGACCGGGAACCAAAAGGTTTCAGGAAAACCCCTGAAACCCTACGGTTGAGGACCTGCAGAGGGTTTCACTGCATCCTTTCCCCCTGTGTAGGGGCCCCAGGGAGATGGAGGTCACGCACCTTTTAGCCCATTGTTGGAGCCCGGGCAGACGGAATTCACTACACCTCTGCTAAACCCACTGTGATGGGGGCCCTGGACAGACAGATGTCACTGCCCTCGCTAAACCCCCACTGTTATGCAGCCCCGGAGCAGATGGATGTCACGCACCTTGCTAACCCTATGTGAGCAGCCCGGGGGCAAAAGGATGTCACTGCACCTTGCTAAACCCTAATGGTATGGGGCCCCCGGAAAAAGGTTTTAGCACCCTGCTAACCCTACTGTCTATGAGGAAAGAGCAGACGATGTCCCCCGACCTCTGCTAAAATGTATAGGAACCGGGAAACAGAATCCTGACCCCTGCTAATCCTACCGATGGTGAACTACTGTAAGCCCACAACTCACTCAAAATGATTATATGACTTTGAATGAAAAAATGTGATAACTGCCACCTAGCTGTGGGGGGCGGGGGTGCAAACGCCAATTTGAGCATTAAAAACTCAAAAAATACGCACTTAGAAAAAGGAGAAAACAGGGGAAAAGAATGCCAGTTAAAAATTGGGTTGTGCTGCCCCCGCAAGGGTGATAACTATGTGCAGGGTTTTCCCTTTTAAGTTGCTTCGATGGGTGCTTTTGTTTTAGGGTACCCATCCATGGGTATGTAGATAAATTTTAGGTCAGTTGTGCTCCAATAACTAGAGTGGAAGACCCCAGTCTAGCAAACCTCCATTTCTGCAGCCAGGATCTGAACTTTCATGTGACTTTCGCGGATAAGCAGACACATGTGAGTCCTGTACATGACAGTAGCAGTATTTCTGGCCATTATATTACTTGAATATGGCATTTTTCACCAGTTTCCCCCCTTGCAGATCCCATCTCTGATTTTTACTTGTCAGTTAATGGGTGGAGACTACCTGCTATGATGTCTCCCATACACTGCACACACAGATGAGAAGATCCTGCTCCCCGATATCTCTATAAGAGACTAGTTGTTATGATGTATCCCGCACACTACGCACACAAATAAGGAGATTCTGTTCCCTCTTTCTCTATAACACCCTCAGAAGCAGGATGGAGGACATTATACAAGAGTACTGATTTAGTGGATTTAGACTAACTGCTTTGATATCTCCCATACAGTGCACACAGAGGAGGAGATCCTGCTTCTCTGTATCTCTGTTGCAGATTAGCTCCTATGATGTCTCTGATACACTACACATATAAAA
Organism: Phyllomedusa bahiana; assembly: GCA_025379985.1. Classification (NCBI taxonomy): domain Eukaryota; kingdom Metazoa; phylum Chordata; class Amphibia; order Anura; family Hylidae; genus Phyllomedusa; species Phyllomedusa bahiana. Next base: position 8,858 of record JAODAL010052201.1, read on the forward strand.
GAGGAAATCCTGCTCCCTACATCTCTATAGGGGACTAGCTGCCATGATGTCTCCCATACTCAACACACACAAAAGAGGAGCTCCCTATATGTCTATAGTAGACTAGCTGTTATGATGTCTCCCATAAACTGCCTACACAGAAGAGGAGATCCTGCTCCCCAATATCACTATAGGAGAGTAGCTGCTATGATGTCTCCCATACACTGCACACATACAAGAGGAAATCCTGCTCCCTACATTTCTATAGGAGACTAGCTGCTATGGTGTCTCCCATTTACTGCCTACACAGAAGAGGAGATTCTGCTCCCCAGTATCACTATAGGAGACTAGCTGCTATGATGTCTGCCATACTCTGCACACATCGGAGGAGGAGATCCTTCTCCCTATATTTATACTTACCAACCCTCCCAGATTGTAAGGGGCCCACAAATGGGGGTCACGCCCCCTCCCCTGCAGAAGGATTGGTAAAACCAAGAAGCAGGGGGTTCTTTAATAAAAGCAGTGCCAGAGTAGTGTCATAGGATGCTGCTCCGACGCCACTGCGGGTGGTGGCCTCCGCAGCTAGACTATAATAGTCTAGCTGGTCAGTGTGCACAACCTTTTCAGGATGTGTGCTCTGCCCAGGAGGATGTGGCCAGCATTGTCTGGAAGTATCAATTACCCACTCTCTGCTCCTGTCTGGCTCCTTGTCTGGGTATTCAGGCTCCTGCCTCTTTCCTTCCTCCTGTGGCAGAAGCCTGAATACCTCCTGAGGCTGCAGGATTTGTCCCCTGTGGTCTGTATCCACAACATAACATAGAACATACTGGAAAACCCCCCAATAAATTCTATGTGCGGTGAAACATGAAAAAAGCAATTAAGCCATTTTTGCGGGCGGGTAGTTTTTTATGGAGTTCACTCTTTGTAGAAAATGGATGTGTTAGAGATTTCCTTATGTTTGAAAACCCTTTTTTTTAATCTTGGCTGTGATGCCATTTTCTGCGACCAATAACTTTTTGTTTTTCAGTCTATGGACCTGAGCAAGGACTTAATTGAGGGTTGAGGTATAATTTTTTTTGGTACCATTTTGGGATAGACGTGACTTTTTAATCACAATTTATTCCTAATTTTTGGGTTTGTGCAAATTTACCGATAGGAATGTTTTTTCTATGTCATTCATCGTATGGGATGAATGATGATTAGAGATGGGCGAATTTCTCAAAAAATTCGGTTTGCCGACTTCGTTTCAGTCTGAATTACTTCGGGACAAATCGCGTTAAAAAACAGCAATTTCCAGGCTGCACAGAGCCTGCAGGGTGCTGTAGAACGTTGTGCCATGCTTAAATATGCAGAGGGAGCTTGGTTTGGTCTTCATACAATTCTGTGTTTTAGTGTGACACGCACATGACTGCCGCCGCTCTTAGAATCACTTCACTCTAAAACATACATGCCAACTCTCCCGTTTTTGGCGGAGGGGTCCCGCTATTTGGGGTCCCCTCCCGCCCTCCCGGGGGAGTTGGCATTCCTCCCGCCGCCTGCAGGCGGGCGGGGGTCCTTTAAATTACCGCGCGCAAGAGTAGCGCTGGTGCGCTACTCTTGCGCCGCCGGACCGCTCCTACAGGCGGGTGAAGCGGCCGCAGCGGCCGCTCACCCGCCCGCGGTCTCACTGTGCGGGGAGAGGGAGGAGGGAGCGATCCTCGACCATCCTCTCCCTGTATGTCGGCGCCGGTGTGTGCGCCGCACATACAGGTCAACGGCGCAGGGGAAGTGACGCGCGGCTGCAGGGGAGTGACGCGCGGCTGCTCTCACTTCCCCCTGCGCCGCTGACCTGTATGTGCGGCGCACACACCGGCGCCGGACATACAGGGGGAGGAGGGAGGAGGGATGGGGGCACTACCTGGCCAATAGAGGGGACATCTACCTCGCAACCAAGGGGGGCATCTACCTGGCAACCAATGGGGGCACTACCTGGCAAACAATGGGGGCACTACCTGGCAAACAATGGGGCACTACCTGGCAACAATGAGGGCACTACCTGGCTAACACTGGGGGCACTACCTGGCAACAATGAGGGCACTACCTGGCTCACAATGGGGGCACTACCTGGCTAACAATGGGGGCACCTACCTGGCTAACAAAGGGGGGCACCTACCTGGCTAACAAAGGGGGGCATCTACCTGCTACAAATTTGCTCTACCTGGCTACAGAGCAGGCATCTACTTGGCTACAAGGGGGCATCTACCGGCCTGTAAGGGGCACTACCTGGTTATGGGGGGCTACTACCTGGCTATAAGGGCATCTACCTGGCTTTCTTCCAAAGCCGTTATGCAGTTAGGTGGAGTGGGTGTGGCTTTTTGAAGGGCGTGGTATACCGACAAGATGGGCGTGTCCATGCAAATTTTTGCCACGCCGCGCTACGCGCGCCGCCCACTGAAGTCTCCTGCTTTTTTGTTTTCGAAAGTTGGCAACTATGTGTGAGGGGTGTGTGTGTATTTCAGTGTGGGTGCGAGGGGTGTGTGTGTATTTCAGTGTGGGTGCGAGGGGTGTGTGTGTATTTCAGTGTGAGTGCGAGGTGTGTGTATTTCAGTGTGGGTGCGAGGGGTGTGTGTGTATTTCAGTGTGTGTGTGAGGGGTGTGTGTGTATTTCAGTGTGGGTGCGAGGGGTGTGTGTGTATTTCAGTGTGGGTGCGAGGGGTGTGTGTGTATTTCAGTGTGAGTGCGAGGGGTGTGTGTGTGTATTTCAGTGTGGGTGTGAGGTGTGTGTATTTCAGTGTGGGTGCGAGGGGTGTGTGTGTATTTCAGTGTGTGTGCGGGGAGGTGTGTGTGTATTTCAGTGTGGGTGCGAGGGGTGTGTGTGTATTTCAGTGTGAGTGCGAGGGGTGTGTGTGTATTTCAGTGTGAGTGCGAGGTGTATGTATTTCAGTGTGGGTGCGAGGGGTGTGTGTGTATTTCAGTGTGGGTGCGAGGGGTGTGTGTGTATTTCAGTGTGGGTGCGAGGTGTGTGTATTTCAGTGTGGGTGCGAGGGGTGTGTGTGTATTTCAGTGTGGGTGCGAGGGGTGTGTGTGTATTTCAGTGTGGGTGCGAGGGGTGTGTGTGTATTTCAGTGTGGGTGCGAGGGGTGTGTGTGTATTTCAGTGTGAGTGCGAGGGGTGTGTGTGTATTTCAGTGTGCATGCGACGGGGGGGTGTATTTCAGTGCGTGTGCGAGGGGTGTGTGTATTTCAGTGTAAGTGAGGGGTGTGTTTGTGTGTGTGTGCAAGGGGTGTGTGTGTGTGTGTTTGAGTCTACCCACTTATCTTCTGTCCCTTGCTCCTGTCTCCTGCGGTCTGTCTCTGGCGGTCTCAATGGGCAGGAGACAGGCCACAAGGGGTAGTAGTTGCGCTCTGCTCCCTGTCTCCGGCCCCCTGCGGTCTGTCTTTGGTGGCGGGCAGAGGGCAGGAGACGGGCCGCAGGGAACAGACTCTGGTTGATTGCCTATGGCAATTAGCCTATTCAGCATCCAGGAAAGCTGGGGGGACACTCCATCCCCAAAGGGGGCTTTCCAGTATTCCTATCAGGGAAAAGCTGGATGTTACCTGTGGGTGATGTGTGTCACCCAGCTTTCTTGGATGCTGAATAGGGTATCCAGCCTATGTGTATGAGTGCAATGTTTGTTTATTTACAGGTTCCCATTTGGACTACGTCGGATCAACCTTGGACTTATTTTTTTCTAATAAAATGGTTAAAGAGGGCTGGTGTCTGGGAGTGTTTATTTAAATAAAAGTTTTTTTCCTGCAATTTTTTTGTGTTTTTTTTCCATACAATTCCAGTGATAGTAGTGGAGGTATCTGACAGATGCCTCTTCATTACTATCACTCGGGTTTGGTGTCAGCCAGCGGTGTTTCTTGTTCCCTAAGGCTGACACTACCCCCGTGTCACTATTACCCCAGTACCCAACACACCAGGGGTACTGGGAAGAGCCAGTAACCATCAGACGTGGACCCTCTAATGTGATGAGTAAAACAGATTTCTGAAGTGCCGATGCAATACCGGAGTACGGGATGCGCCGAAAACAACTTCTTCGCCCGGGAATTAAACTTACAAATTTTATTATGACTTGTTAAAAAACAGCCATGTATACATAAGCCAACCCTATGCACCCAACAGACGCGTTTCAAGCAAAAATGCTCTTGATCACTGCTGTTTTACTTGTTTGCTCACCGCTGGGCCGGCGGTATGCTCAAGGACTCCATACTTTTGGCGGATCCTACAGCACAGCGAACTAAGCCCTAACCAGGTGAGCCACCAAGCTTGTTTTTGTTGTCCTCTAATGTGATGGTCCGCTTCTGGAGCAGCTGCAGCCACCACCTTGCACTTCCCCCCTAACTCGCTTCTCTACTGTCACTCATGACATGCTCTCCTCTCTACTCTCCAAATCCAAACTCACTACCTGTAACCTTGATCCACTCCCATCCACCTCATCCCAGCCCTCAGCCTGTTTACTCCCAGCTCTCACCCATTCTTCAACCTATCACTAACCTCTGGCATCGTCCCTTCACCATTTAAGCATGCCACCATCACACCCATCCTGAAGAAACCTTCTCTTGACCCCTCCTCTCTGTCCAACTATCGCCCCATCTCACTGCTTCCATTTGCTTTGAAACTCCTCGAAAAAACATGTCTACCTTAAACTGTCCTCCTATCTGTCCTCCAATCTCTTCTTGACCCACTGCAATCTGGTTTCCGATCCCTTTCACTCTACAGAAACCGCCCAACCAAAGTCACCAATAACCTATTCCCGAAAAAGCTCACGTCACAATCTGTGCTTCTCCTCTTAGACCTGTCCTCCGCCTTTGACCCTGTCGACCACGCACTCCTCATAAAAATCCTCGTCTCCCGCGGCATTACAGCCCTCACCTTTCTTGGATTCCTCATACCTCACTGATGGGAAATTTCAGTGTCTCTCACTCTCGCACAACCTCCTCCCCTCGCCCCCCTCTCTGTTGGTGTCCCCCAGGGGTCTGTTTTGGGGCCCACTAATCTTCTTTATTTTACACTCTTGGTCTGGGTCAGCTCATAGCATCACATTGCTTCCAGTACCACCTGTATGCTGATGACACCCAATCTACATCTCCGGCCCGGACATTAACGCTCTACTGTCCAGGATCCCAGACTGCCTTTTCATCCAATTCTCCTTCTTCCCCTCCCGTCTTCTAAAACTTAATGTAGAGAAAACTGAATTCATTATCTTTCCACCGTCCACTCAATCCCCCACCTGATCTCTCTATCAAAAGTCAATGGCTCTACACCTCACCGATGCCACAAGTCCGCTGCCCTTGGGGTAACACTCGACTCAGCCTTGTCCTTCAAACCCCAAATCCAAACCCTTACCTCCACCTGCCGGCTCCACCTGAAAAACATCTCTCGCATCCGCTCATTCCTTATCTCTGTCACTCCAAAAATGCCTGTCCACGCCCTTGTCATCTCCCGCCTCGACTACTGCAAAATCCTTCCTGTGGCCTCCCATCCAGCACTCTCGCTCCCCTCCAATCCATTTTCAACTCTGCTGCCCGTCTTATCCACCTCTCTCCTCGCTACTCCTCTGCCTCTCCCCTCTGCCAATCCCTACACTGGCTCCCACTGCCACGCATTAATTTCAAAATTACTACCCTGACCTACAAGGCTCTCCATAACCTCTCCCCTCCATACATCTCTGCTCTAATCTCCAGATACTCCCCCTCACGCAACCTCCGTTCCTCACAGGATCTGCTTCTCCACTCTCCTCTTGTCACCTCCTCACACAACCGTCTCCAAGATTTCTCTCGTGCCTCCCCCATACTCTGGAACTCGCTGCCCGTCACAACACATCAGACTCTCCCCAACTTTCACCAACTTCAAAAGCAATCTGAAAACCCACCTCTTCAGCATTGCCTATGACCTAGAATAACACCGATGTCACTACCCCCACAAACATATCTGCCCCTCCCTTCTGTCTCTTTCCCCTTCCTTGTAGATTGTAAGCCTTCGTGGGGAGGGCCCTCTCTCCCTCTGTACGTTGTTAGTCAGAGATTGTCACTACTGTAAATGTTTGACTTATGTTATGTATGTAACCCCCTGAATGTACAGCGCCCTGGAATCAATGGCGCTATAAAATAAATAATAATAATAATAATAATAAAAGGGGAAGAGACCAGTAGCAATGTTTCTTCCCATTCTGATAGTATCAGAATGCCGCTGTTGGTTTTACCTTGGCTGATTATGGAAATTGGGGGGGATCCCATGTTGTTTTTTTTTCTGAAAATGTATTTATTTAATGAGAATCTGCACACGGGCATCCACTGTAATGATTACTGGAGGTGCCCACTGTAGGATTCTCGATAAATAAATGATATTTGAAAAAAAAAAAGACGAGAGGTCCTCTCCATTTTCCATAACCAGCCAAGGTAAAACCAACAGCTGCAGCCTGCTAATATCAGAATGGGAAGGTCCATTAACACCCTTCTCATTCTAAAAATATCAGCCCGCAGCCGCCCCAGAAGCGGACCATCACATAAGAGGGTCCCCTTCTGACGGTTACTGGCTTTTCCCAGTACCCCTGGTTAGTGTCAGCCTAGGGATGACAAAAACTACTGCTGGTTGACACCAAGCCCGAGCGCTAGTAATGGAGAGGCGTCTGTCAGATACCGCCATTACTAAAACTGAAATTAAATGGAAAAAAAAACAGACACAAATTACACAAAAAAGCTTTTATTTAAATGAACACTCCCCAACACTCCCTAACATCAGCCCTCTTTCACCATTTTATTACAGAAATCAATCCAACGTTGGTCCAACATAATCCAATGAGTCCAACATAGTCCAAAGGGGAAACCTGTATGAATAGAAGAACATTAAAAAAAATGACAGTACAAAAATCCTTCCTGCATTCCCCTGGAAGATCATTCCCTCAACTGATCTTCTGGGGGTGCAGGATATGGAGTTCAACCTGCACAATATGATTATGGTGAGTGCAGGCGCAGCCGTAGCATAATCCTATGCTCCTATGCTCCCCCAAAGAGATTGTCAACTGTACTCTGTACTCCTCTCTCCTACCACTCCCCACCATTGTGTTATGCATCCTAGTACCAACACAAAATACAACACCCTCATCACCCCATAACCTCTCCACCTAATACCCATAGTCCTCTCACCTCCACTTATCACCCCATAACCTTTCCACCTACACCTACCACCCCATAACCTCCCACCTATCACCCCATGTTGCTTGTACAGAGGTGGCTACAGGTAGGGAAGTGCTGAAATAAAATAGAATTCTAAGGTGTTTGTGTGGTAAATTTTGCAGGGACGAGTCGTGGTCGGGAAAAAGTCATCTGGACAGGATGGAGAAGAAAAGGGAAAGATAACAATTCCAGTCACAGGAGACATCTCCGGTGAATCCTTACATGTTACTGCACTGTAGTCACTTAAGTGTCTGCAGACCCTGTGTACACTGGTATATACCACTGTATAATCACTGTGTGGTGGAAATATTGATTGTAATTTAATGGTTTAGGTGTAGGCACAGTTTGGCGGTATCTCCCAACCTCCTGGATGCTGAGTAGGCTAACCGACAGTCCCGGAAAGCTGGTGACAGCAAAACCCAGCTTTCATCCAGAGTCGTAACACAGTTAGGTGGCGTAGGTGTGGCTTTTTTCAAAGGGGGCGTGGCTCACCGCACCTTCAAGTCTCCTGCTTTTTTACTTTCAAAAGTTGGCAAGTATGCTCTAAAATTCCCTGGGCACTTACGGGGGCAAAACTGACTAAAAAACTGAAGCGGGAATGTTGCCTGATAAAGTCATGCCAGCGAAAGCTGGAAAAAAACAAGCTGAGGGCTAAGATCCTTCCATAGCGTCAAAGTACACAGAAGTAGATTAACGGAGCCGCCACAGATCGCAGCACAGTAAGGGGACGTCACAGCAGGGGTCACTCCATGAGGCCAGAGCCTTAAACCGTCACAAAATATGACAGAACCTGTTCTGTTAAACACTGATACATGTAGAGGCCCCAGAATGAGTGGAGAGGGTGTCGGCAGTAATTTTGCGTTGACGTCTCTGATCATTTAGCCCTTCCTTTCATCTGTCAGTGTCCGCTTTCAATCGGTCAATAATCCATCAGTATTGCTAAGGCCAAAAACAAACTGGAGTTGATCCAAAACAGAGATGACCAGGGATATTTGCATGTCTTCTGTGTTCTGTATCCACTCTTGCTTTTGGCTACCTAAACATCAGACAATCCTGATCCTTCCCATTCCTTCTGACAGGTGAAAAGAAGGGGAAAACTAAACATAGTGGCAACGTCATAGAGTGGTGGAGGGTGGAAACAGCATTAGGAAACCACAGGGTGTTCCAGTGAGACACCGGTCACGTGGCAGCAGCATGAGTAGGCCACAGAGTGGCACAATGACAAATTCTGGAGGTGGCAGCAACATCAGGAGCCCATAAAGTGGCACAATGACACAGTGTGGAGATGGTGTCATCAACAGCAGCAGCATGAGGTCAGACAGTGGCACAATGACAGAGTGTGGAGGTGGCACCAACAGGAGTAGGCCACAGAGTGGCACAATGACCGAGTGTGGAGGTCATGGCAGGAGCCACAGCAGCAGCATGAGGTCAGACACTGTCACAATGACACAGTGTGGAGGTCACGGAATCAACAGCAGCAGCAGCATGAGGTCAGACAGTGGCACAATGACAAATTCTGGAGGTGGCAAAAACAGGAGTAGGCCACAGACTGACACAATGAAAGAGTGTGGAGGTCATGGCAGAAGCAACAGCAGCAACATGAGGTCAGACAGTGGCACAATGACATTCTGGAGGTGGAAAAAACAGGAGTAGGCCACAGAGTGGCACAATGACAGAGTTTGGAGGTCACAGCAGCAGCCACAGCAGCAGCAGCATAAGGTCAGACAGTGGCAGAATGACAAATTCTGGAGGTGGCAAAAACAGGAGTAGGCCACAAAGTGGCACAATGACAGAGAGTGAAGGTGACGGCAGGAGCAACAGACTGAGGTCAGAGAGTGGCACAATGACACAGTGTGGAGGTCACGGCAGCAGCATCAGCAGCAGCATCAGGTCAGAGAGTGGTACAACGACAGGGTGTGGAGGTGACTGCAGCAGCAACAACAGCAGCAGCTGCATGAGGTCAGAGAGTGGCACAATGACACAGTGTGGAGGTGACCGCAGCAGCAACAACAGCAGCAGCAGCATGAGGCCATAGAGTGGCACAATGACAGTGTGGAGTTGGGTGGCAATACCAGTCCCTGGTAAAGATGTTTGGTGGCAGATGGAGAAACTGTCAGCAGATGTGTGGCAACAGGCGGGTGGCGGCATCAGAATAGTGGCTGAGGCAGGTAGTTTGAACCCAGACTCATTTCTCAAAGCTTGGGTGAGGCGTCATGGCTGATGTAATCTTACGCCTAAGGCATTGGTGTGTGGAAATCCTGGCCGATCCACGCCTGATTCATCTTGACAAAGGTCAGTCGTTCCACATTTCCCGTGGACAAGCGGGTTCTCCTTGGGGTAACGATGGCCCCCGCCGCACTGAACACCCGCTCTAATGCCACACTACTGGCCGGGCAGGACAGCTTCTCCACTGCAAACTCGGCAAGTTGCAGCCACACATCCAGTTTGGCTGCCCAGTAGTCCCTCGGATCTTCTAACTGGGGTGGCAGAGTGCTGTCCAAGTAGGCCACCACCTGTTGGTTCAGGGGCGGCTCCCGGCCCTGCTGCTGCTGGCGACCGCCCGCCACACTAGGCGGGTGAAGGACCCCTCTAATCCGCGACTCCAGACTTAGGTTGCTGCGGATTGAGCTAGTACTGCTCCTACCCCCCCCCCCCACATTCCCACAGCAGCAGCGGCAGTAGAACGTGAGCGCTGAAGAACCCCCCGGTCAGACCTGTCAGAGGAGGGACGATGCCGCACATAGGCAGCGGCCAATTGACTACGGAGGATTTCTCTATAGTACACGAGTTTGTCCTTCCTCTCAGCAGTTGGGAAAAAGGCTCTCATTTTGGACCGGTAGCCAGGGTCCAATAAGGTGGAGAGCCAGAAGTCATCTCTCTGCCGGATGGTGGCTATTCGGCTGTCACTAGCCAGGCAAATCAGCATGCTGCGGGCCATCTGCACAAGTGACTCCGAGGGGCTCCCTGCCTCCATCCCCACTGTATACTGCCACAGTGCTTGCGGGTCACAGTGCAGCCTCATCTTCCTCATCTCCATCTACCTTCTCCAGCTGCTCCTGCTCCTCCTCTCTTGTCACCTGGGTAGAAAATCCACTCATTTCACCAGACAATGCTTCTGCTCCAATGTCCTCCTCCTCCTCCTCCAGTTCAGTCCCCACTGGACTCATGTGGCCGCGAGATGTAGTCGCCACGTCTCCAGTCCCCTGCCCAGACAGATTTTTCAGCATCTGTTCCAGGACATGAAGCAGTGGAATGACGTTATTCATCCCATAGTCCTGGCGACTGACAAATAACGTCGCCTCCTCAAATGGACTCAGCAAACGCATGAGCTGCCACTGGCTGACATCAAGGTTACACAGCGGAGTACTGGATCATCAAAAAATCGTTAATGACCTTTCTCTGTTCATACAGTCAGTCCAACATGTGCAGGCTGGAATTCCAACGGGTGGAAACATTGGATATCAGTGTGTGTTAGGGGAGGCCGTTCTGCCGCTGCAACTCGAGGAGGGTGTTCTTGGCTTTGTAGGAATGGATGAAGTACATTCACAGTTTCCTAGCCATTTTCAGAATCTTCTGAAGATCGGTGGAAGACTTCAGGAACCTTTTTACAACCAGATTGAACACGTGCGCCAAGCAGGGCACATGGACCATCCCTCCTCAGTGCAGCACGGACACCATGTTACTCCCATTGTCCGTTACCATGGTTCCGATTTGCAGTTGGCGCGGAGAAAGCCACACATCGATTTCTTACTGCATGACGCGGAGCAGTTCCTCCCCTGTGTGACTTCGTTCACTGAGCCAAGCCAGGTGTAGAACTGCGCTGTGCCCTACACATGTGGTATGATGGAGCAGCACATGTGGAGGCTGAGATGGTGGTGGTGGTGGTGGTGGAGGAGGAGGCGGACATTGGCGCAGGAGCCGCAGTTTGACAACGTGGAGGAGAAAGCGGCGTCTCCTGTCCAAGTTGTTGGTGTGCCTGGGCAGGAAGCACATTCACCCAGTGGGCCGTAAAGGACATGTACTGGCCCTGACCGTAGTTACAGCTCCACATGTCCGCGCTGCCATGCACCTTGGAACAAACCGATAAGCTCAAGGACTGGCCCACCTTCTGTTCTACATATTTATGAAGTGCTGGTACTGCCTTTTTGGAAAAGAAATTACGGCTTGGAACTCTCCACCTTGGAACGGCACAAGCCATTAATTCTCTGAATGGTGCAGAGTCTACCATTTGGAAAGGGAGGGACTGCAGTACCAAAAACTTGGACAGGAGCATGGTCAGCTTCTGCACCTTAGGATGGTTGGACGCATACTGTTGTCTCTTTGCAATCGCCTCGTTGAACGACTGCTGGTGCCATGAGTAGCGAGGAGCAGGAGCGTCTGGACCAGGAGATGATGGCAAAGAGAAACAGCTCCCTTCTGCAGAGGTGGTGGAGCCTTGACAGGCTGCAATGGCATGCGTGCCACTGGGAGCTGCTGCTGTTGTTGCTGCTGCGGCAGGATGGACCACCACATCTGAGCCACATTTCTCCCAGGCCACCAGATGGTGACGCTGCATGTGTTGTTGCAGGGCCGTGGTGCCAACGTTAGCTCCCTGGCCACGCTTCACTTTCTGCCCACAGATTCTACATATACCCATATTCGGCTCCTCCGTTGTCTTAGCAAAGAACTACCACACCGCGGAGTAGCTGATTTTACCGCCAACGCTCCGCACTGAGTGACTACTACCACCGCTGCCTCGCTGAGCCTCTGTGCCACTACTTTCTTGGACCTGCGAAGCGGGTTTTCCACCCCATGGCCGCTTGATTCCCGACCTTGCACTGCTGCTACCCTGCTGACTCACGGCCACACTACCCACTTGCTGGCTGCGCCGCTGCCTGAGGCGCAAGCTGACGCCCTCTTCTCCTGACGATGATGAAGCCCTTGTTTCACCCGGCTCCCAAGTGCGGTCGGCTACATCATCATCGATTATTGTTTGATCTTCACTGCTGTCCTCTTCAACAGTCTTTGTATGCAGAGGCTGACCCCTCACAACATGACCTCCCATGCCACTCTCCACATCTATACTTTGCCGCCTACCGCAAGGAGCCCCATTTCTTCGCTGCCAAGCAGCTGCTGACTGCCCTCCTCAAATTGTTCATCCTCGCTATATAGTGGAGCTGAGCCCAGACCCCATAGTAGATCTCTGGCTGAGGGAACCGGATGGGACAGAGGCGGGTTGTGGACAGGTGAGGGCTGCTGACCCGCTCCAGGGTCATGCCAACTAAGGGTTGTGTCTGACGTTCCCACCGACTCTTGGCTGGGGTTGTCAGATGTCATCTGGGAGGAAGTGGATGACCTAGTCAACCAATCAAAAACCCTTGGGTTGCTGGTCAACACACGGCCGCTAGATGACACCGGCAGTTCTGGCCTAACCAAGTGACCCCTGCTGCGACGTCCCCTTACTGTGTTGCGACCTGTGCCTGCCCCAGGAATGTTTGTGCCACTGCCACTCGCTTTTGAAGAGCCTGCCACCTCTCTGTCTGACATACTGTTTGTTCTAAAATGTACAGACTCTGTTTAAAGAAGTTATCTGTATATGATAAATGCACACCCTGATTTGATGCAAATACCCAAGTAACAAGCTTGGGTAACCCTTGGATATAAATTTCGCCCCCACAAATGGGCAGGAAAAAATTTACTTGTATGTGGCAAATGCCCGGTTTGCCCTATGGTCAGTCCGGGCCGCAGGGCCGGCTCGGATCGCCCGCCGAGGAGGACGGTGTTCCCCCCCGGCGGGTCCCGAGTGCTGGTGCCGGTCTGTGGCGCGCTACAGGGGCCGCAATGGTCGCATCAGCGACCGGACCCCTGTGGCAGGGGGCCGACAGGCCCTCCCCTGCCACTGGCTGCACGGCCGGGTCACTGACCCGGCCATGCAGCCATCACGGCCGCCGCTTGCACCGCGAGGTGCAAGCAGCGACCGAGGCTGAACATCTGGGATCTACTGATCCCGTCTTTCAGCTCCCAGGAGGCCGCTGGGCAGGCGCGCGATATAATGACGTCATCGCGCGTCTGCTCCGTGGCCCTGCACTCTGCAGTGAGCGGCCACCGGCTCCATAGTGAAGAATGAAGAGGAGGGGACAGCGGGTGTCCGGGTGAGTATTACTTTTTTTTTTTAACCTTTTTGCTGTCCCTGGCTGCCTATAATTGCTCTGCCCTGGCTACCTATATGATGCCCTGCCCTGACTACCTATATGATGCCCTGGCTGCCTATAATTGCTCTGCCCTGGCTACCTATATGATGCCCTGCCCTGGCTGCCTATAATTGCCCTGCCCTGGATACCTATATGATGCCCTGCCCTGGCTGCCTATAATTGCCCTGGCTTCCTATATGATGCCCTGCCATGGCTGCCTATAATTGCCCTGCCCTGGCTTCCTATATGACCCTGAACCGGGCCTCTAACATAATGCGTAATAAAACTAGAGAACATCTTCTTTCCAGCAACATGCCCAAAAAATCGAAGAAATCTGATATTAATAACAACATTCTAGTGATAGATTATAACGCTCAGTTTCAAAATATCAAAAAGGTGGTCCTCAAGCATATACATATTCTATGTGAGGATCCGATTTTGAATGAGATCTTGTCAGATGGTCTGCGAGTGGTGTCTCGCAAATCTAAAACTATTGGTAGCTTATTAGCTCCTAATTCTAGTGTTCCGCGGAAGCCCAAGCCTAATTTGCTGAAATATGAGGGTTCACAGATGTGGTTCTAACCCCTGTAGGGTCTGTGGCTTCGTCACTACAGGTCAGGTGTTTTATGACAAACAACATATTAAAGCTTACACTATTCAAAATTACATTAATTGTAACTCACACCATGTGGTGTATCTGGCCACTTGCACTGAATGTAATCTCCAGTATGTAGGCAGTACTACCCGTAGGCTCAAGACACGTATTCTCGAACATCTCAACGATATCACTAACACGTCTATACGGAATAGATCTCAGCTCTCATTACATTTTAGAGACATACATGGAGGCAATTTCAACAAACTTACTGTTATGGGCATAGATAGAGTCAACCGGCCTAGCCGTGGAGGGGATATTAATCATATTCTTCACGATAGGGAGGCCTATTGGATTTGTGCTTTAAATACTGCTGTACCTGCGGGCCTAAATTTAAAGAGAGAATGGATGTTCCACTATTGAATATTGAAGGAGCTAGGAATAGGGGTGTGCATGTTCTTAACATCATGTCCTCTTTGTAGTTGTTATATCTTGGACTTTCTAGTTCTTCCATGATGTTTTATGAAGATCTGTTTATATTTAGCAGAGCAGTGTAGGGACTATATGCATTCAAGAAGAATAACAATTATTAGTATGTCCATTGCATTGCTCTTTTGTATTAATGTTCAAGTATTTTCCTCCTTGCATTCAGGTCTTGGACCTATTTTTTATATATATATATGTATTGTATTTTATGACTCTCACCGTTTCCGCTCGTCTCTTTTCCTCTTTTTTTCTCCGTTTCCAGCGGTTGGTGCCGGCTGTTCCTTTGCTAGACGGCTGGTACCTATTTCCGGCCATTCCCGGATTGCGTTGTGGGTTGCCAAGCCGGCGCCCGTGTCACTTCCTGGATACAGCCGTTGTTGTCAGGCTTGTTGCCAGACAGCATACCCATGTGTTTCCGGTGGCGTTCCGGAAGCCTGTGTGTATGTCATTGGATGCTGAGTGAGCGCAAACAGGTGAGTGTATTTGGCACTATTCATTTCATGGGAGGTTCTAGGCCAGTGTTCTTTATGCCATGATTAAGGGTGGTTTATCCACCTGAAACGCGTCGGCCTTCCAGGGTTTCTAGTGTCTGTTATGTCATCACGGGTTGCTTTGTTTTTTATGGATCGACAATAAAGGCGATATTTTTTATGATGCACTGCCCTGGCTATATGATGCCCTGCCCTGGCTACCTATATGATGCCCTGCCCTGGCTATATGATACCCTGCCCTGGCTACCTTATGATGCCTGCCCTGGCTATATGATGCCTGCCCTGGCTAACCCATATGATGCCCTGCCCTGGCTATATGATGCCCTGCCCTGGCTATATGATGCCCTGCCCTGGCTATATGATACCCTGCCTGGCTATATGATGCCCTGCCCTGGCTATATGATGCCCTGCCCTGGCTATATGATACCCTGCCCTGGCTACCTATACCCTGCCCTGGCTACTTATAGTCCCCTGCCCGGTATATGATGCCCTGCCCTGGCTCCCTATTGTTGCCCTGCCATGGCTATATGATCCCTGCCCAGTGCCTTACTCGTCCTGCCCTGGCTGCCTATACCCCTGCCCTGGCTGCCTTAATAGCACCCCTACCTATACACTCCCTTGGCTGCCTATAATACCCCTGCTACCTATTACGTCCCTGCCACCTACATACGGCTCTTCCTGCCTGCATACTCCCCCTGTCCTGCCCCTTCTGCCTATAAATGGACCGTCTCCCTGTATATGCCCCCTGCCCCCGCATAGGCCCTCCTGCCTGCATATGTCCCTGCCTCCCTATATCTGGCCCTGCTTGCCTACAACCTGCCCTGCCTATCTACATACTGGCCCGCCTGCCTAAGGGGGGTTTACCTATTTAATCACTTACGGCTTTTTTAATTTTCAATTTTTGGGTTTAAAATACGCTGTTTGGGGAATTGATAGGAAAGTGCTGGAAAGAAAGGGGAGTTAAGAGTTTTTTTTGTAAATTCACAGGACAAAATAGTGACACTAGAAGAACACTGCAGCTGTACCGGACAGAGAAAGAAATGGAAGGGAACGTCATCGGGGAAGACATCATGGGGGTTTTGGGGCCAAAAGGGACGAAAAGGAAAGAAAAACAACCCCTTCAAGATGACCCCCCCTTGATCCTCTGTCAGGGGTAATTTTACTTCTGGTGAGTCGGCTGTATTCATGTGATGGTGACCTGACTACTGGGATGTGATTGGGGGGGTTTGTAGGTTATGTTGGTGCTTATGATGTCGGTGGGGCTTGTCCGATTTTAAAGCAAGTGCACACCTGACTCCCGTGAGGGGGTTTCCTTTCACCACTTTTTCTTTCTTGCTTGTGTGTAGGGGGGTCTCAACAGAGCGGTTTTTTGGGGCATTTTTTGATGCTTTTTTTTTGGGGCAGAAACAGCATTAACTGCTCTGCCTTTCGCCAAAATGACCCAAAAAATCCTGTGTGAAAGCGCTTTATAGTGTTTTATTTTAGAAAAGTGGGGAGTGCAGAACAAGGGGGGTTTTTAAGCGGGTAAGTATTGGGTCCGGGGGGGTTAGTGCCCGGGGATTTTTATTCCCAGTCCGGCACTGTATGTGGGTTTAAAAAATTGTGGATTTTACTGAAAAGAAAAGCCAAACAGCTTAAAATTTAACCTGGATATGAATTATGCTACAGGCAAAATTTCTTCTTTTACATGAAAAACCGTTTTTTACCGGCCCCAACACAGAAAAAACACTTAAAAAACCCTTGGATCTAAATGGCGCAAAAGAAATGAGCTGCCAAAATTACCGCTTTGTAGCGTGTTAAAAATGTGTATTTACGACCACAAAAAGCAGAAAAACACTTAATTAACCTTCGGATATGATTATCTAAGGCAAAATTTCTTCTTTGGCTTGAAAAAAACCGTTTTTTTGACTACAACAGGAAAAACCTTAAAATTAAACCTTTGGGTCTAAATGCGCAAAAAATTGAGCAGCCAAAAATGAAATGGTATTTTGGGTGTAAAAACGCTGTTTTCTTTAACGAATACAACACAACAGTCTTAATAACCCTTGGGTATTCAATGTCTTTAGCAGATGCATTAAAATGTATATGCGGAATTGGGCGAAAACTGGACTTCAGTTCCAATACCCCAAAAAATCAAATTTGAATGTTAAAGAACGTCTCTGAGACAACGTGACACCCCCCCAAAAATCGCTGTTAAAAAGGAGTTTTTTTAGTATGAGATACCACCACAGCACAGCTTCCCTACACAGCACTTTAGGCAGTGTGAGCTCCCAGCGTCGCGCCCAACTTATATAGTCGGTGACGTCACAGAAAACCCGCCGGTCTTGATTTGGGTTCTCTCTGCACATGCATGCGGCTATGCCTTT